>JAVHLU010002307.1:0-19448 GCA_036785755.1 Colletotrichum ledebouriae
ATAACTAACTAAATAGGTATAATACTCTCTAATAAAGAGAGTTATAAAGGTAACCTCTAATCTAATAATATTATCTACTTTAGTCTTAGTTAAGTAGATTAGTTCTAGAGCTAGGCTTTAGCTACTAATAATAATACTCTAGAGTAGGAGGTATGCTTTAGGGATAGGATCCTAGAGTAATATTACTATAATTCTATTAAGGACTTTATCTATATAGAGATATTTCTACTCTAAGATATACTTATAAAGGTTAAATAGTTAAAGCCTGCGCATATTTATACTAATATTAAATATATACCTTAGCTAGTTTACTATATGCTTCTAATAGAAGTCTAGGAACTAGTTCTAAAAGGTTTCTCTAGTAGATATAGTAGCTAGCTAGTAGCTATCTTTATTAAAAGTAGGAATCTGCTTTATTTAAGAGATAGGAGACTTTAGTATAGAGGTTAAACTAATAGAAATATAAGTTAGGGGTAGATTTAGTAAAAGACTATTCCTCTAACTTATAGAACGTTTAGAGCTAATACCTAGGCTTAGAGCCTTTATAAAGGATAAAGTAATCTATTAAAGGGAAGATACTTTTTAAGAAAATAAGCTCTATAACTTAGCTCTATCCTTTTAAGTCTTAGGATAGCCTAATAGTTTTCCTAAGGGCTACGAGGGCATATAATCTTATACTAGCTAGGGTAAAGATAGTATATAGAGTTACTAGCTAGTAAGTAGATCTTAAATTCCTAAACTAGGCGTATCTACCTCCCTTTAGTAGAAATCTACCTCTAAAACCTTAAGGCTTATATTTATAGCTTTAGTAAGGTTATTAAGCTAGTCTCTAAAGTCCTCCTACTCTCTAGCGTTCTCTAGGGCTATTAGGTCTAGAATAGCGCTAAGCTACGCTAGTTAATATATAGATTCCTTAAAAAACCCTCGTATTAAAGGGTTAAAGGGATTATTTAGTAATAAGTATATTAAGTTCTATATAGGAGGTATTATTAAGTAAGGGTTAATATCTTCTAGGGTTTTAGAAGGAAGTAGGGCCTAAGTAAAGGGCTAGTTTAGTAGGTTTAAGATAGCTAGGATTAGAATTATTAGAGGAACTTCAATACTAATTACTTTATTAGTAGAGGATAGGAGGTTAGGAATATAGGGGTAGTAGTATATAAATTATTAACTTTTATTTATAATAGAGGATATTATTTCTTTATATACTATAGCTTAGTAGGATTTAAGGGTAGTATTAAATTATTAATATAATCTTAACTCGTATTCTTTCTATTTTTTTTATTAGCTTACTTTCTACTCTTCCTTAGTTTAGAATTTCTATAGGTAACCTTTTTTTAAAGTAGACCTCGAGGGTTTAGTCCTTTAGTCTTAGGGGTTTAGAACTTCTAGCTAGCTAGTAAGTAGCCTAGAATCTAGATAAGTATTTACTAGCTATATTCTATATCCCTTTAAAATTTAAGTTACTTAATAAGATAGAGTTAAAGGAGTAATAGCTAGCTACTTTAATAAAAAAGATATTTATATTAATAACTCCTAGGAGAGATTAGTTATAATATAGTATCGAGGTCTAGATAATATATTATAATTTTCTTAGAATTCTAGTTATAGGGTTTTAAGGGATAATCTAATTATAATCTTAAATATATACCTATATAGCTGCCTAAGTTAAGTATTTACTTCTATTTTATATAATATAGAGTAGTTTATATATATATAGTTTAATCCTAAAACGAGTTTATCCTTAAATTAGTAATTACCCTAGTTGCTCTAATAGCCCTAGTTGCTCTAATAGCCCTAGTTGCTCCGATAGCCCTAGTTGCTCTAATAGTAGTTATAATACTAGTAGCTATTACTATTCTTATATCTATATATATCATATTATAATAAAAGAAATAACCTATTTTTTATACTAACTAGGCTTAAAGCTCTTATAGCTAGAATCCTATTATTAAATACTATTTGAGATTTATAAATATAGACCTAAAGGGTTCTAAGGCTAGTTTTATAAATCTCGAAGCAGAGGAATATTTAATATATTTATATAGTATAACTACTTTATGAATATATATCTAGTAGGTTAAGTAAGAGAATTATTTTTATATTTCAAGCTCTTATAGCTAGATTATATTTAATAAATACTATTTAATATTTATAAATATAAACCTAAAAGGCTCTAAGGTTAGTTTTATAAATCTTAAAGGAGAGGAATCTTATATATAGTTATAGATTATAACTACTCTAAGAATATATATCTAAGGAGTAAAGAATAAGAATATTTATAATATATAGGGAGTTTTTATTAGGAGGTTAGTAAGGCTAATAAGAGGTAGAGGAGTCTTATTTATAAGTTAGTAAAGTAGTAGGTATTATATATAAGATTTCTATTAGTAAATTACCTAGTCTAATAGAATAAAGAAGGACTTTATTAGTAGCCTAGCTTCTTAATAGGTTTAGAATTTCTATTAGTAGGTCGCCTCGGCTAATAAAATATAGAAGGACTTTATTAGTAGCCTAGGTTCTTAATAGGTCTAGAATTTCTATTAGTAGGTCGCCTTAGCTAATAAAACGTAGAAGGACTTTATTAGTAGCCTAGCTTCCTAATAGGTCTAGAATTTCTATTAGTAGGTTAACTAGACCTAATAATTTAGCTAGTATCTATCCCCTAGGTTCTAACGATTCTAATACCTACTTCTTATATAAGGTTTATAGTATTTATATAATTCTAAGCTATTTATACTAGGCTAGCCCTAGGAAATAGCTAGAGGTTTTAGTCTAGCTCGCCTAGCTACTTTCTACTTTATCTTATTTTATTTCTTTAGGTGCTAGACTACTACCTAGAGGTATAGGACCTACTACTATAACCTACCTTACTAATAATAAATTCTACCTAGGATACCTTTTTAATAAAATTAACTACCTAAACGCCGACTATAATAAGCTATACGATTTATTATAAGTTAATATAACGCAATCTATTACTATAAAGGAACTAGTATATATTAAACTAAATAGAAACGAGCTAATAAAATAAATAGGTAGCTATTAATATTCTACTCTAATATATCCCCTAGCTACTTATTAATAAGTAGGCGAAGTAAACGAATAAGGCCTAGCCTATAAGGCTTAGTTTAGCGCGAAACGCCTAAAGTAATATTAAAAAGACTAAATAGGTCTACTAGTAGAAGGAGCAAAATAATTATTTTATATCCTCTATAATATAGATATAACTAATATAAAGTATAATATTACTATAAGTGGCCTCTAGCTACTGCATAGTGATTTTACCTGCTTAAGTGCAATAGACCTTCTAACTCCGCGCCTCCTAATAATACATAGCCTTCGGTCACGTGATCCTCTCCTAACTACAGCCGCACTTATACGTGCCCATAGCCTCACGATCTTTAACTTCATATTGATAATAACGTAGTTTTTAATTATTTAATAGATTACGAAACTATTAACTTTTCCTCTCGCGTACTACCTGCGCTACTAATACCGCCTCTATTACCGCTTCGTCCGCTAGTAGCTATACCGTCGTTAGTAACGCTCTCTCTATATTAAAGCAGTTAGCATAAGCTATACTTACTAATATTCGCCTAGGCTACCTAGGCTACCTCTACCTTAGTAATACGGAGGACCTACTTAAAGAAGGGCTACTCTATAGGGTATATAACGACCTACTAAACTTCTACTACTAAGTTTACTTACTTAGCTCTAATACTATCGCGCCTTATAGAGTCCCCTATAGGGGTATTAAAATAAGCCCTCTTAAGGGCTATATTAATAATATACTCTCTATATATAGCGGAGTAGTTAATAAAGGAGCGGGTTTTATCGATCGTATTAAGGCTAAACTCTCTAGCGATCCCCTCTATATTATTTACGCTAAAGGGCGTACCTTACTTAGGCTTAGCGTATTTATATATAGGGTCTAGTGCTAATATAGTTAAGGGATAAGGATAAGGATAAGGGAGAGGTATAAGGCCCTACTCGTAGAGCTTCTTATATATCTAGCTATAAGAACCTCTTAGGAAAGACCTCTTTAGTTAAGGAGTTACCTCTTATATAGTAGCGTTCGTAATACCTTTAGCACCTTGCTAGAAGGTCGACCTTTTAGGTTAAGGAGTTATCTTATATAGTAGCTTTTATAATACCTTATTAGAAGGTTTAGCAAGGGCGTTACTACGAGAGCCTTAGTAGCCCGTTTAGCTCTAATATAATTAGCCCTAGTGCGGCGCGCGTCCGACTTTATATAGTAATATTTAGAGGGTTTGCTTATAAGTAGTAGGAATATATAGGGTTCTTATATTATTTTCCTTAACTAGTAGAGGGTATAAGTTAAAATACCTATATAGTATTTCCCGAATTATACCTACGAACTAGGTAAATTTATTATAGTCTTTTTGCGAAGGGGCTGCGGCGTAATTCCGAGCTTAATAATATTACTATAAGTTATCTTTAGCTATATAGTTCCTAGATATTATAAGTATAAAATTTAAAGATATAGGAGCTCCTCCCCCTAAGTATATAAAATTTTAACTATAAGCTTATATTATTCTATTAATAGGTATAGGGTTTATTAAGTAAATAAAGAACGAGATCACGGAATATATTAATAGATATTAAGATAAGATATTCTTAACCCTCTAAGTACTCGAGGTTTATAGACTATAATATACTATAGAACTACGAGTAAATAAGGAGCTAAGTGCCCTATAGATAGCGTACCTAAAGTTATTATATATAAATAGAGACTATATAATATAGGTATTATTTAACCCTAAGACGCTCTTTAAATACTTCTAGTAAAAAAAGTATTAGAAGTATTTAAAGAGGGTACTAGCGCGGATTAATACCTATATTATATAGTCTTCGTCTATATATAATAACTTTAGGTATACTATCTATAGGGCACTTAGCTCCTTATCTACTCGCAGTTCTATACTAGGGTACTTATAAGGCTACCCTTATATAGCGGATAGCTAGTATCTAACTCTAGTATATTAAGTCGATAATAACTAGCTTATATAACTATATTCCTATTACTATAGCCCTACGTATATATATAGCGTTAAAGCTAGACGCTATAGGATATATATATTAATCCGCGCGAGCACCCTCTTTAAATACTAGGGCACCCGCAAGGCTACCCTTATATAGCGGATAGCTAGTATCTAACTCTAGTATATTAAGTTAATAATAACCGGCTTATATAACTATATTCCTATTACTATAGCGCTATATATATACGTAGCGTTAAAGCTAGATACTATAGGACGTATATATTAATCCGCGCAAGCACCCTCTTTAAATACTAGGGTACTCGCAAGGCTACCCTTATATAGCGGATAGCTAGTATCTAACTCTAGTATATTAAGTTAATAATAACTAGCTTATGCGACTATATTCCTATTATTATAGCGCTATATATTTATATAGCATTAAAGCTAGACGCTACTAGGAGGTCCTTAAGGCCTTTTAGGGCCCTAACGCCCTTTTATAGCTATAACGCCCTTTTATAGCCCCGATATACTTTCTCTTATCGCCCCGATACCCTTTTACTACCCTAACGCCTTTTTATAGCCCTAACGTACTTTCTCCTAGGGCCCTAACGCCCTTTTATAGCTATAATACCCTTTTATAGCCCCGATGTACTTTCTCTTATCACCCTAATACCCCTTTACCGCCCTAATACCCTTTTATAACCCCGACGTACTTTTTCTTAGGGCTATAACGCCCTTTTATAGCCCCGATATACTTTCTCTTATCGCCCTAATACCCTTTTACCGCCCTAACGCCCTTTTATAGCCCTAAGTTATACCTACTATATAGGTATTAAGGCGAGAGAATATAGAGATAGCTCTTAATAGGGGTATATTTATGTATATCCCTAGAATAGGAAAGACGATTATAATACTATCTTATATTATTAGCAATCCTCCTAATTACTAGAGGTATTCTTATAGATATTACTAGAATAGGAAAGACTATTATAGCACTATCTTATATTATTAGTAATCCTGCTAATCTACCTATAGCGATATTCTTCATAGCCCTTATAGCCCTCACGGTCCTCACGGCCCTTATAGCCCTTATAGCCCTTATAGCCCTCATAGCCTTATAGCCCCTTATAGCACTTATAGAGGTAATTCCTTAGTAGAAAGAAGAGTACTATTAGAAATAAATAATAATTTTAGATTTATAAATATAGATATTTAAGACTCCTTTTATAAATCTTAAAGGGAAAGTTAGTTTTAAAGCTATAAAGAGGAATTAGAAACTATAATAAATAGAACTAAAGTTTATATTATAAAGCTAGTAAGTCGGCTTAGATTTTCTATTACTAAGTTATCTATTATACTAGATTAAGACTTAGGGTTAGTTTTAAGCGTACTAAGCTATATTCGATTTTTTATTATTAGGTCTACTAAGCTAGATTAAGACTTAGGGTTAGTTTTAAGCGTACTAAGCTAAATTCGATTTTTTATTATTAAGTCTGCTAAGCTAGATTTAGACTTAGGGTTAGTTTTAGGCGTACTAAGCTATATTTGATTTTTCATTATTAGGTCTACTAAGCTAGATTAAGACTTAGGGTTAGTTTTAAGTATATTAAGCTAAATTTAATTTTTTATTATTAGGTCTACTAAGCTAGATTAAGACTTAGGGTTAGTTTTAAGCGTATTAAGCTAAATTCGATTTTTTATTATTAAATCCGCTAAGCTAGATTAGATTTTCTATTAGTATAGTAGATAACTTAGTACTACTAAGCTTAAAGAAGATATAGGACTTACTATAGAAATCTTAGGGATAAGAAACAAAAGAATTATTTCTAAATTAAGTAGTATAGATATATAAAATCGGTTTAAGGAATAGAGTTAGATAGAAAATCTATAAAATCTAGATACTACTAAGGTATACTATAAACTAACTTCTATACCTAAGGTTAACCCTATATTACCCCTCTAAGTAGCAATCCCTTAAGTTTAAAAGCTATATTTTTTAAGGAAAAGACTAGTAAACAGGATAGCAACATTCTTAATATCACGATGCTACACGCAGCCAGTGCTCTCTTAACTCCCAATCCGTGGCTAAGGTTTATCTAAACCTAACATCAACTAACGGGTCTAACCAGGCGACGCACCCTCGCATCGGAGTCCTATAGCTCGATTTGTTAGACTTCCACTTGGTTTTCACTGCCCTTTATATCTATTTAGTTACTCCTGCGTTAGAAGAATTCCAAGTGAGACCTCATAGTTATACTCCCCAGGTATGATGCATTCAGTCCTGGGTATTCCGATCATAGACCCTGGAGGCGATCTGCTTTCTCGATTGAGGTTAGGTCCGGAGCAGGGGTATTAGGTGGAGTGTTTAACGGATATCGTGATGCCTTTAGCATCGCCCGTTCCTAGCGCAGCACGTAACTAACGTTAGCTCCGGAGCGACCTTTTTCTAGAGGTTATTCCTCTAACTATAGTTATAAGTAACCACGTTATAGCTACTCTCGTTATAATAAAATAAGCTCTTTAGTAACTATAAATATAGCCCTATAGGATATTTCTTAATAGTTATAAGCCTAGCTCTAACTAGACCCCTAATTACTATTTTAAAATAAGCCTTTACTACTAAACGTACTTACTAAAACTTCCTCTCTCTTATTCCGTCTTTCCTCCTTATTATATATAATCTACTATTACTATAAACCCTCTATTTCCAAATAACCTTAACTACGATATCTTCTACTACTACTACTATAGTATTATACTATTTAATTATATATAGGGACTTCGCTACTTAGTATATTATAATTTAAGCTAAAGCCTAAGCTACTAGAGTCTAGAAGTATATTAACCTAGATAACCCTAAGGGACCTTTACGCCTAGGTAATACCTTATTAGAAACCCTAACTCTTAATATATATATTACTAAATAAAACTAGGATACTAATACCTAATACCTATAAGAGAAGAGCGCTTATAATTAATATATTACTCTACTTAACTAGGAGGCTCTAGAAGAGGCTATTACTAATACTACTTCTAGGACTACTCCTAAGTCTATTAGTAGGATATAGATAATAAATAAATCGTAACCCCTTTAGCCTCTAGCTACCCTAGTTATAATTAATAAGAATACTATAGGTATATAGGAATAATACCTAGAGCACTTTTATTTACTTATTATATAAGAGTCTAAGTAAACCCGCGAGGACTAGGAGTTTAAATAGATTAACTATCTAGTTATAGAGACTATTACTTATAATATTATTATATATATATATATAGAACTTCTTACTAAAGGGGATATAACCTTACGTAGCCTTATTATTAATCTTAAATATTACTACGCTCTAAGCGAGGCTAGTACCCTTATTACTATTCGAGAGGAGTATATCTAAGTCCTAGAGAAGGTAAATAGGAGTATTAATCCTAATACCTAGATTAAGAGCTTTAGGGGTATTTACCTCTATACTACCTAGCTTAAGCTTCCTAAAGTAAGTAATACCCTTACTTTAAAAACTTTTCTTTAAGTAATAAGTTATTACTTTATATTTACTTAAGCTAATATAGAGATTATAGATATCTTTAATTAAGAGCAAGCAGGGATACTAGTCTCTAATATAAGCTAATATACTAATATATTTAAGGACCTCTTATATAAGGATATACTCTACTCGAGGTTATAAGGACGAAGCGCTAGGCTCTTTATAACGCTAGCTAGCTATATAGACGAGGCTAACTTATTAAGCGTTCCTATAACTAGTAACTTATCTAGTAGCGAATAGTGCCTATATAGGTCGAGCTATTAATAGCTAAGTATTAATTATAACTACTTAGAAGCCGCCTTAACTAGACATTACTAGAAGGGCCTTTATATATTAGTAATATAAATATAATTAGCTTAGATCTATAACTAGTTAAATAATAACCCACGCTTTACTAATCTTTATAAGGAACTTACTTATAATAGCTAGCTACGCGCTATACCTTATAAGGGTAAAAACTACTAAAATAATAAGGGGGGTAATAAGGGTCTATCTAAGAAATCTAATGCAGCCCCGAGCTACCCTACTAATATAGTAGTAGTCGCTTTCTATATAGCCCTCTTAAATAAAGTTAGGGATAATATAGTTAACTTTGATAAAGAGCACCTAAGTATCTTTATAACCCCCTACTTAGGACCCTATATATTATATAAGTCTGTAGTCCTAAATAACTATAGACTATAGAGGGATATACCTTATTAATAATAAGTCCCTACTTATCCCCTCCTTAATTAGATACTATAATAGAGAATAGGTTAATTCTAGAATAGCTTCGTACCTAATTATTATAAAGGGTATATAGATTATTAAGAACGCTCTTAATAGCTTAAAAGGTATAAATATAGAGGATCTTATACTCTATAATATAGGATATATAGAGAACTTTTATATTAATATTATCTCTAAAGCACTACTTTAAAAGATAGGTATTTAATACTTAGGATATAACTAGATACTTCGCTTTAGAACCTATAAAAATAGCGTTATAGTTAAGAAACTTATTAGGAAGGCGAACCTCGCCTTCTTTAAATATAAGCCTCGCTTCTTATACTCTATTCCTAAGCAGATCCCCTGAAGTATTAATATTATTATTAATAATATAAACTACGTGCTTATAATATATAAGTATATCTCTTTTATATTACTATCAGACCGGAGCGATAATATAATACTTTAGTACCTCTAAAGCGGGTACCTTAGCCCTAAGGCTCTAGAGCAGCTAGTATATACTACTTCGGGGGTAAGGATTAAAGGCCTGATGTACCTATAGTACTAATATTATATAGTTATATATACTAAATAGGTAATTTTAAGATAAACGTTAGAAGATAAAGCAATACGCCCTTACTATAGGATTTTATAGGATCTTTCTAACTACCCTAAAGGTTTTAACTAGAACTAATAGCTCCTTATTATTAAAGATAAATATACTAGTTAGCTCTTTATATTTCTATATATTAATAAGACCTATAGTAGCGTTATACTGGCTCTATATACCTTTAAGTAATAAGTATCTTAATAGAAGGGACTTTCTATTTATAAATTTAAATAAGATATCGAGAGGTTTGTAATTTTACTTATAGCCTATATAGGATATAAGGATTAGACCTATGCAGAAGGAATAGAGGTTAAAATAACCCCTCTATATATAAAGGAACTAAATAGTAGAGGGGAACGGGCTAGTTAGGAAGTTATAACTTAAACGATTAAGATACTTACTAGCTTACTTATAAAACTATAAGCTAAGATAGTGCTAGTAGTAAAAACGCTTTATAATATAAGCCTACTTAAGCGCTGCGACTAGCGTTCGCTACTATAGATCGAAGAGGAGTAGTTCTACTAGTACTTTCGCTAGTAGTAACTTAATAATAGAGCGACCCTAACCTATAACCTTCGCCCTTACTAGGGATATATATATACCTATAGCTACTATATATACCCCCTTAAGAGGGAATAAGAGAGAGGAATTAATAAGAGAGACTTCAAGGTACTACCGCAGGGATATATTAAATACCTAGTAGGATATTAAGTTCGGAATTACGCCGCAGCCCCTTCGCAAAAAGACTATAACAAATTCACCTAGTTCGCAAGTATAATTCGGAAAATACTATATAGGTATTTTAACTTATACTCTCTATTAGGTAAGGAAAATAATATAGGAACCCTATATATTCCTACTACTTATAAGTAAACCCTTATATAAAGTTAGACGCGCGCTATACTAGGGCTAATTATATTAGAGCTAAACGGGCTACTAAGGCTCTCGTGGCCTAGAAACGCCCTTGCTAAACCTTCTAGTAAGGTGCTACGAAAGCTACTATATAAGATAACTTCTTAACCTAAAAGGTCGACCTTCTAGTAAGGTACTAAAAGTAAATACTATTATATAAGAGGTAACTCCTTAACTAAAGAGGTCTTTCCTAAGAGGTTCTTATAGCTAGAAGTATAAGAAGCTCTACTATTATAAGCAGGGCCTTATACCTCTCCCTCTTCCTTATCCCTTAACTATATTAGCATTAGACCCTATATATAAAAATACTAAGCCTGCGCAAGGCACGCCCTTTAATACTAATAATATACGAGAGCTTACTAGAGAGTTTAATATTAATATAATTAATAAAACCCGCTCTTTCTTTAACTACTCTATTATATATAGAGAGCGTATTATTAATATAGCCCTTAAGAGGGCTTTTATTAATACCCTTAGAGGGGATACTTACTATTATATTATAGCTAAGTAAGCGGACTTAGTAGTAGAAGCTAGGTAGGTCGTTATATACCCTATAGAGTAGCCCTTCTTCGAGCAGGTCCTCCGCACTATTAAGGCAGAGGCAGCCCAGGCCCCTTAGGGGTTAGTAAGTATAGCTTACGCTAACTAATAGAGAGAGCGTTGCTAATAATAGCATAGTAAAGAGAGTAACGACTTCTAGCGGACGAAGTAGTAATAGAGGCGGTATTTAATAGCAGCATAGGTACTATATAAGAGGAAAAGTCGATAGTTTTATAGTTTAAATAATTAAGAACCACGTTATTATTAATATAAAGTTAAAGATCGTAAGGCTATAGGTACGTATAAGTGCAGCTATAGTTAGGAAAGGATCACGTGACCGAAGGCTATATATTATTAGGAGGCGCGGAGTTAGAAGGTCTATTATACTTAAGCAGGTAAAATCACTATGCAGTAGCTAGAGGCCACCTAGTAGGATATATTCTAAACGCCTATAACCTATATAGGGTCTAGATCCCCGCGTTATAAATAGTTATTATTATATAGAATATAATATGTAATAAACGGACTTTTTATATAAAGGACGAGGTAAAAGAAGCTATCCTAGAAGATATTATCCGCGAGATTGTAGAAGAGATCGAAAAGCCTATATTATAAGTTAACTTTAAACTTCAGATCCTATATATTATAAATAAGGATAAAGCTATATTGATACTTATAACTAAATAATTACCTATACTAACCCTCGTTCTTATAACTAAGTCTCTAAAGAAAAAAATCCTAAAACTTCTAAAGGGATAAGTAAATTAGAAGGGGGGGTAGGTATTATCCCCCGATCCTATGCTAGAGCTAGATAAAAGCCTAGCCTTAATAGATAGAGTAATAAGTATAGTATATATATTAGAAATAAAATATATATAAAGCTATTAGGGAAGTTAATTCTAAAGGGGAACGGATTAGAGACCATATTATAATTAAACTACTCCTTGCTTTATAATATATTTCTAAAGTAACTAAGAGTAATAAGAACGAACCTTTAGATAGTAGGCCCTTAAATCTATCAATATAGCTATACTAGGATAAAGAGAAGAGGGCTAATACTAAATAGAGGTCTAACTAGGTATATAACTAGGAGGGCTATAGCTAAACTTATTAAAGCTAATAACTATATAATTTACTACCTAGTAACTTATAACTAGGAATAGTAGAAAGCGAATCCCGCTCTAGTTATTAGTTTTTACTCTAATACTATATAGAGCAGGAGCAGGTATCTAGCTTCTTTAAGACTTTTATACCTAATTAGTAGAAGGCTTTTTTAAAAGCTAAAATAGGGTATTATACGCTCTATAGCTACGTTTATACTACTATTTATAGTATAAAACCTGCTTATATAACTATAATAATCTATAAACGTCTTATTACTAATAACCTTACTAAGCTGCCTTGCTTATAGAAGGAATTTTTAAACCTCCTATAGGCGCTCTGAACTCGCTTTAAAGAAGTAGCTAAGGTTAAGATATTTAAATTATAGTAGATAGATATATAGCGTATTATTAATTAAGAGATAATAATAAAGAGACTAATCCATTTAAAGTAGATATTTACTTATAAATTTAACAAGGATAATATCCTCGACTAGTATAAAGTAAGGATCTGCGTTCGAGGCGATTAGCAAGAGAAGTTACCCCTCGAATAGACTTATATAGTAACCCTCGCTACTTATACCTTTAGGGTACTAATAGTAATTACTATATAGTTTAACCTCGAAGTTAAATGATTCAATATTATTTATACGTTCCTAAACGCCTCCCGGGACCTAAATAAAGAACTAATTATTTATAAGTTACTAGACGGCTTTAAGTAGCCTAGACGGTATATTAAACTACACTACGCGCTCTATAGGCTAAGGGATATACTACTATTCTAGTATAAGGAGTTCTCCTTAACCCTTTAGCGCCTAGGCCTTATACCTATAAATAAAGACCTATATCTCTTCTAATTAACTAAGAAGAGGGTCCTCGTTATCTTCTATATAAATAACCTCCTTATCCTATTTTATAAGAACTATAAAGAAGTAGTATAAAGGGTAATTACTAGCCTAAAGGAAGTATATAAGTTAAAAGAATAAAGCCTAGTTAGGTACTATCTCGGAATTAGAGTTATTTATAACTAAGCTATATAAAGGATATACCTTTCTTATAACTAATATATTAAGCAGGTTATAAAGAAGTTCGATTTACTTAACTTAAGAGCGCTAGTAACCCCCCTTCTAAACCTACTACTCCTAAAGAGTAAAATAGTAATAATACTATTAGAAGTAAAGAGTTTCTAAGAGAAGATTAGCTCTATATTCTATAATACTATTATAATCCGACCTAATATTACTTTTATATATTCTCTACTCTTAAGATTCCTAATAAATCCCGCTCCTTATTACCATACTACTACTAACTAGGTTATATAATACCTATATTATACTTATTACCTCGTAATACGCTTTAGTAACTTGGGGGGTAAATAGGTATTACTAATTATAAGCAACGCTTTATTTATAGATAATAAGAAGATGCGGAGGTTATCTTAAGGGTAAATAATCTCGCTCTTTAGAGGACTAATCTAATAGAAGGCTACTTAATAAGCTATAGTTATAATATTAATAATAGAAATAGAGCTTCTAAGCCTTAAATATACTACTAAGGAAACAATCGCTCTTTAGAGGCTATTTAGGGATATCGCTCTTAAACTTAGTAATATCTAGAAGATTTATTATAATAACTAATAGATAATTCGTCTTATAGTAAGCGAAAAGGCATAGATCTTAACTAAGCTATAGCATATTAATATTTAGAATATATAGCTATAATAAGAACACGCTAGGAGATCGTTTAGCGTAGTATATATACTAACGAATAATATACTAGCTAATAGTCTTATAAAAGTTCTAAACTATAAGAAATTTAAATATTTCTATTCGCTCCTTAATCTAAAAGATATATAGAGAATAATTATAATAAACAAGGGATACTCTAACTAAGTATAAGAGGGCTAGTAGCGCCTAATTTTTAATTAATTTATAGCTTACTAGCTAGGGAGCTTAAAGTCTCTCCTATAGGAGTAAAAGAACATAATATACCCTAAAGGGCTACCCTAAAACGCTAATTTTCTACTACCTAACCTTAGAGGATTCGCTTATACTAATCTATTAGGATATTATATAAGGGTAGTAATACCTCTAGTAAATATATACTAATAATACTATTAACTATATAGTATACGATAGTAGCTATATTGCTAGTAGGTAGATAAGGTATAGGTATACCTGCGCTAACCGCTAGGGTTTTAAATAGAACTAGGGCCGGAGATAGAGCGATATTACTATATATACTAGAACCGCCTATTACCTTAGGAGCCCTACCTAAACCCTTACTATTACTACCCTTCTTTACTACTATAATCACCTCCTTCTAAGTAATAATAGCCTTATAAACTATAGCTCTCTAATAAGCGAGGGTCTATTGAGCTCGGAATTACGCCGCAGCCCCTTCGCAAAAAGACTATAACAAATTCACCTAGTTCGCAGGTATAATTTGGGAAATACTATATAAGTATTTTAACCTATACCCTCTACTAGTTAAGGAAAATAATATAGGAACCCTATATATTCCTATTACTCGCAAGTAAACCCTCTAAATATTACTATATAGAGTCGGACGCGCGCTATACTAGGGCTAATTATATCGGAGCTAAATAGGCTACTAAGGCTCTCGTAGTAATGCCCTTACTAAACCTTCTAGTAAGGCGAAAGCTATTATATAAGATAACTCCTTAACCCAAAAGGTTAACTTTCTAGCAAGGTATTATAAACGCTACTATATAAGAGGTAACTCCTTAGCTAAAGAGGTCTTTCCTAAGAGGTTCTTATAGCTAGAAGCATAAGAAGCTCTACTATAAGCAGGGCCTTATACCTCTCCCTCTTCCTTATGCTTATCTAACCTATAATAAATCCTTAACTATATTAGTACTAGACCCTATATATAAAAACGCTAAGCCTGCGCGAGGTATACCCTTTAATACTAATAACGCGTGAGAGCTTGCTAGAGAGTTTAGTATTAATATAATTAATAAAACCCGCTCCTTCTTTAATTACTCTATTATATATAGAGAGTATATTATTAATATAGCCCTTAAGAGGGCTCTTATTAATACCCCTAGAGGGGATACTTATTATTATATTATAGCTAAGTAAGTAGACTTAGTAATAGAAGCTAGGTAGGTTATTATATACCCTATAGAGTAGCCCTTCTTCGAGCAGGTCCTCCGCACTATTAAGGCAGAGGTAGCCTAGGCCCCTTAGGGCTTGAATATTAGTAAGTATAGCTTGCGCTAACTACTTTAATATAGAGAGAGCGTTACTAATAATAGTATAGTAAAGATAGTAATAACTTCTAGCGGATAAAGCGGTAATAGAGGCGGTATTTAATAGTAGCGTAAGTAGTATATAAGAGGAAAAGTTAATAGTTTCGTAGTTTAAATAATTAAAAACTACGTTATTATTAATATAAAGTTAAAGATCGTGAGGCTATAGGCACGTATAAGTACAGCTATAGTTAGGAAAGGATCACGTAACCGAAGGCTATGTATTATTAGGAGGCGCGGAGTTAGAAGGTCTGTTGCACTTAAGCAGGTAAAATCACTATGCAGTGGCCAGAGGCCATAAGCGAGGGTCTATATATTATATTAGAAATTTGTTATAGAAATAAAGCGTATATAGAACCTTACCTTTCTAACTACTAGGTTATCTAAACTCTTAGCTTTAGTATATTAATAAGCTATAATAGTAATAAGGGTGTTTATTTATTAATAAGGCACCTTACCCTTATAGTAATAATTATACTTACCTACTATATTAAGTAAGTACCTTCTATTTAATAAGCCTAAGAGCTTACTTAAAATATATTAAAAGTAGCGCTTATTAAATAGGGGTACTTACTCTATCTCTATTCCTCTATTAGGGGGAGGAGGGCTAAGAGGGGGCTTTAAACTACTCTTATTTATACCCTCCTCTTTATCTATCTCCTTAGGGATTATAATAATAATAAGGTTAGTAATATTCTAGAGTATAGTTATAATAATAAAGGGATTATAACTTACTAGGAGCTATCCTCTTAGAATACTTAGGAGGGTAACCCTAGGGTTTCTTAAGCTATAAACCCTTACTTTTAAAGCTACTCTCTATAAGTTACTTCCCCTTCTTCCTTCTACTTATTATATAATACGTTAATATATTATATATTAATAATAGGAAGGAACGATATATATATAACCTTATTATTACTCTCTAAGGGAGGAGGGCGCGCCCCTCTACCCCTAGCTTTATTCTTATCTTTAGTAGCGCGCGCCTTCTTAAGGGCTATAGCCTAATTAGTCTTCTTTTTAAGAGGTATTTAATAAATCTATTAGTATATTATAATAGCTTTAAGATTATTACGCGATATAGTTATATATACGCGCGCGCGATAAGGTTATTATTAGAACTAAAGTATAAGGAATAATAGCGGGTATAGGATGCAGAGCTAACGCTATTAGTAAAACATCAGCGAATTAGTAGTAAATATATATGCTCTTAAGAAAAACTCTATAAGCTAGAGACTTAGAAGGTTAAGTAATAGTTTAATATAACTATATATACCTACGTTCTAGTATTCTAGCCTTTTCTAGTTTAAGCCTATAGCTATACTCTTATAACTCTATTACTTCTACCTTGATTTAAGAAACTAGCGCTAGTTAGAATATTTAAAATAAACTAGTAATAGTATACTAATAAATTAGTAATAGAGTTTAACTATAACGAACTCTAGGCTAGGTATATAGAATATAACTAATAAGGTCTTAGCTAATATAATATAGGTTACTTACTAAGCCCTAAGATATAAGGAATATAGCATAGATGCTATGCTAGGGGGATAGATAACCCTAGCGATAATAAGATAGGAGAGATAATCCTAAGGGGGCAGGCCTAGTCCTAGATAGTACTAGAGTAAATAGACCTACCCTCGCTTAGTAAATAAATAGTAAGTAGTAGCTAATAGGGTACCCCGCCTAAGACCCCCTAAGAAGCTAGTATCTTAGGCGTCCTTATCTAAGTAATAGGACTACTATAGAGATAGCAGGAGAGTTTTATAGAGTAAATATATCTATAATAATAGTAGTATAAGGAATAAACTACTACCCTATTATAGGAACTCGCTAACTACCTAGCGACGAGGTACCTATAGAGAGAATATAAGAAACCCCCTATATATAAGTACTATACTATAGGTAAGGACTTTACTATAGACTAGGTTAGTAACTAGATCTAGGTAGTTAAAGATAGATACTAACTACGCGCTAGTAGTACGCTAGAGTAATAGGTCTAATAGGCGCTTATAAAGATAAGCTTATCCCTATAGACCTAGTAGTAATACTATAGGGCTAGGCTAGAAGGAGACCTAGCTTAAGCTAACCTTATAGCGTTTATTTACTAATAATATATTAACCTAGAGCTTTAAGAGCGGAGGTATTATAAAAAGCTAGATATAATAAAGTAGAAGGAGATATAGTTACTAATATAATTCTTTACTAAATAGTTAGTAATATATTAGAACTTAGGTATAGTTAGTATAGAAGATAGTAAGGCTAAGGCCTATATACTATACTTCTAACTAGCCCCCTTTCTATATAGGGAGCTTAAATAATAGAAAGTTAAAATATAGAGTCTAAGGGATATAGCTATAGAAGCGGAATACTTATAGGAGATATATTACTAATAGGGTAATAAGACCCTATAGAGCGAAAGTAAGAAGCAATATATAGGGGAAGAGTATATACTAAGGATCCCCCCTATAGTAAGGGCGAGCTAAAGGGGGGGCTAATAGAGCTCTAGCTATAGAACTACGCGAGGTACCTAGAGCCTAATACCTTACTAACTAGTTAGTAGTATGTTATAGGGATCTAATAGGGGCCGGCTTATATTTAGCCCTAATATATAACCCGCGATATCTAACCCCTTAGTATACTTTAGCTATAAGAAAAAAGGGTATAGGAGGGTAGACTACCTAGATAAATAATAAAGTATAAATAAAATACTAGTAGGATACTAAGTATTTATTAAGAAAGCGAGGGTTAATATAATCTAATTTATAAGGGAGGTTAAGGAACTTAACCTATTAGAAAACGAATAGGCTAGGGGATTATACTAATAACCCCTATACTTATAATAAAACTAGACGCCTTCCTAAGGGGAGATATCATAAAAGGATAGGTAATCGTTCTCTAGAACGTTACTAAATAAGAAGTAGTAATAGATATAGATTCCTATTCCTAAGTCGATATTATTAGTAGTTAACTAGTAAAGTCCTTATAACTATAACCTATAGTAGCGCGCGCCCTTATATTAGAGGGGTGTAATAGGTCCTCTATAATAAGCTAGAATACGTACTAGTTAACCTTCTTCTTTATTAACTTAAGGGGATAACTAAGGAAGATATAGCGACTTTTCGCTAGGGCTCCCCGCCCCGAAGGAGTAGGGGACCTCCTCTTATTATAATACTCTATAGGAGGCCTCTGGCCACTGCATAGTAATTTTACCTGCTCAAGTGCAACAGACCTTCTAACTCCGCGCCTCCTGACAATACATAGCCTTTAGTTATGTGATCTTGCTAACTACCTCTCCTAACTATAGCTATACTTATACGTGCCTATAGCCTCACGATCTTTAACTTCATATTAATAATAACGTAGTTTTTAATTATTTAAACTATAAAACTATCGACTTTTCCTCTCGCGCACTACCCGCGCTACTAATACCGCCTCTATTACTGCTTTATCCGCTAGAAGTCGTTACTATCTTTATAGCTATGCCGTTATTAGCAACGCTCTCTCTATATTAAAGTAGTTAGCGCAAGCTATACTTACTAATATTCGCTGCCTAGGCTGCCTCTGCCTTAGTAATACGGAGGACCTGCTTAAAGAAGGGCTACTCTATAGGGTATATAATAACCCGCTGAACTTCTGCTACTAAGTTTACTTACTTAGCTCTAATACTATTACGCCTTATAGAGTCCCCTATAGGGGTATTAAGGTAAGCCCTCTTAAGGGCTATACTAATAATACGCTCTCTATATATAGCAGAGTAGTTAA
>JAVHLU010002308.1:0-19426 GCA_036785755.1 Colletotrichum ledebouriae
ATAGCTAAGGGTTAATATCTCTCTATCCTCTAGTCTATATTAATAATATATAAGTAATTAGCTAATAACTAGTCTTAACTATACTATTAGCCCTCGGGTTATAAGTAGACGTTACTTTCCTCCTTATGCTATATTTCTTATTAAATTTAATAATAGCGTCCTTATTTTCTAGTCCTCTATTAATAATAAGTTCGCTATATAATCTATAGTAGTAGATAATCTCTTCTTAAATAAACTTAGTAACCTTAGCTAAAGTTACTCTCTTAAGCTAGTAGGCTTTAGGCTATCCTATTAGTAGATCCCTTACCTTAATAAGGTACTACTTACCTACTCTCTATACGTCTAATAATATCCTAGTAAAAGGTAGCCCCTTTAGAGAGCTATATATCTTTATATTATCTATATATTAAGCTCTCCTCTTTTAGTAATTAGGGTAACCCTTTAAGGATTTACCGATCTCTATATATATACTAGCCTAGATATAGCAATTAGATAGTCTTCTAGCTATAGCTTGCTTACCTTAATAACTACTATCTTTATAAGCTTTTATAATTAGTTTCTTCTATTACTTAGTATTATTAATAACTTATTATAATATTAGCTTTTAATTCGCTAGTCTAGTAAAAAGCAGGTAGTTATAAATATAATAATCTAATACTCTAGTCTTAAAGTTATAATACCTTACTAGTTAAATTCCTAGAGGGTATCTCTATATTATTAAATAATAAGCAATTTATTAAGAGCATACTAAATAAGTCTGCAAATTATTAAGAAGTATATCTAGGATATTTATTATATTACTAATAACCTCTATATTTCCTACTAGGACCTCCTCTATATATTACTTATTATTATAGCGTTAAGCTTAATTAAAGAAGGAAGTAGCTTCTATATCTATAAAGAAGATCTATAAATTAATCTAAGAGTCGATCTCCTCCTTAGCTTTCTTATAAATAATATTAGAAGGTCCCCGGGGTTTTTATAATAAGCTATTTATTACTATATTCTAAGTACTCTAGATATATTATACTTTAAAGTTATATATTTAAATCTATATAATCTAGCGAATAATAAGGGCTCCTAGGAGGTCTATAGCTACTCTATTAAGTTATATAACTAATATCTAAGTATCTATCTCTAGGATAAAGTATTATCTATATAAATAATTATATACCCTTTTTAAAACCTTTAGAATACTATATAATTCCTTCTTCCTAGCGTTATATAATAGCTCTAGTTCTAACTAAGTATTATTCTTAAAATAAGAAACTATACGCTAGTTATTAATAAATTATCCTAGGACTCCGCCCTATCCTATATTACTAATATTAACTATAAGGTTAATATCTCCTCCTTTAGGGCTATAGTTTATAGTAATAAGGATTAGGGCCCTTATAAGTATTACCTTTAAGGTATCTATAGCTATTTATTACTTCTCCTCCTAGCTAAATAAGGTATCCTTCTTAAGTAAGTTAGTAAGTAGCTTTATAATAGTAGAGTAGTCCTTTACCTAGGATCTATAGAATGTTATAATCCTAAGGAAAGCCCTTAACTCTATTAAATTAGTATAAGTAGCCTATTTATAGATCTTAACTATCTTCGCTTCCTCTAGATAACGCCTATTAGTACTATAAATATAGCTAATAATCGTTACTACTTCCTAGGCCTACTATAACTTAACTACTACTACTATATACTCCGCTAGCTCTTAATTAACTAGGACCTTATTAATATTCTATTAGTATTTTCAAATAAATCTATAAATCCCTAGATAAGACTCGATCTCTTCTTTATTATATTGCGAAGTCGGTCCTTTAATAGTAATATTATTAAGGAAGGCTTTATAATAGCTAGGGATAAGGTTATATAGGATTCTAATTATAACCTATATAAACTAAGCGACTAAGTTTATTACTCCTTAAGGTAATATATATATCCGTAGTAGTCTAATAAGTAATACGAATATTATTAAATCTCTACTTATAGGGTTTAATAAGACTTAGTTATATTATAAGAAGAGATCCAGTAGTAATAATAATTAATATATAGCGAAGTCTTCTAAAGAATCATCCGCTAAAGGGGGTAATGCTACGTCTCGTATTATAATTATATTTATCTTAGTTACTAAGTTAATAAGCCTTATCTTACTATCTTTCTTTTATATAAGGAAGAATAGATTATAGTAAGCTATATAACTTTACTTAAGGATTCCCTTCTCTAGTCTATCCTTTAGAATTATAATAATATCCTACTCTAGTCCTCTTAATATTAGGATTCCTTTTGCTTACTACGCTTTATATAGTACTATTTAAATTATCTATAGAGGTATAATAGAAGGGTATATAGAGCTATAATACTTAAATTCCTAGGCTAAAGCTTTCTCTCTCCTAGTAAGAATAGCTAAAAGGAGCCTCTTTTCTTTAGGCTATAGATAATTAATAGTTTTAAGGATAGCTTCTTATTAAGCTCTTATAAGCCTTATTCCTTACTTAATAATTAAAAACTTTAGTATAACTAAGCTTATAAATAAGGTACTAGGATCTAGGATTATATTTTTCTTAGCTTTTACCTACCCCTTTAACTTCTACTCTAGGTCTCTATCTAGGGTTAAACCGTCTAATATAGCGTTATTAATAGGTTAAATCTTCTTATCTTTCGTCTTATATATTATATTAATATGTTCTACTAGTAATATAGGCGTTATTAGTATAGGTTTATAATTATTATAGGAGAAAGTAATATCTATAGCTATAATAACTTCGATACCTTTCTAATATACTAACTTATACTTCCTCCTAGGTACTTTCTTCTTTATTATTCCTTTCTTAGGTCTATAAATATAATATTAATAATTAATACTATAGCTATTATATCCTACTATATACCCTATACTTATAATCGCTTTATAGATCTTATTAAGCTTATAGGTAACTTCGTTATAGATTATAATCTCTAGGATTTCATTAAAAATTAGTCTAAACTCTTTAAAAATAATATTAACTTCCTTATCTAGGTCTAAATATTACTTAACTTTATCTAGTAGGTTATAAGATCTTTTAAAAGCTTATTAAATCGCTTTAATATTTTAATATATCCTTATACTCCTTAGTATTATATCTAACTCTTCCTTATTCTTAGTCTTATTAACTTACTAATTATCTCCTATAAATTCTAAGCTTATTATTATATTAGGTCTATTAGTAGTAGCTTCTATTTCCCCTCCTCTATAGGAGATAAGAGAGTATATTAATACTAAGAAGAAATAAAGCGGTCTATCTTAGTAATAATTTCTAGGAACTAAGTAGTTAAGTCTCTTTTATAAAACGATAGCGGGATATTAATCTTAATATTCCTAGACTATAGGACTCTAATAATCTAGTTCTATATATAATCTAATATTATTTAAGTTTTTAAGATAAAGGGAGCTCCTAGTACTAGGTCCTTATTATAAGCGTTTTTAGGGGAAATAAAAAAGCTAATATCCTAAATCTAATTACTACTAATATAAATATTATCTATAATTACGCTTATAAATTAGGTTCTCCGCTCTCTATTAGTAATTCCGCAGATCCTAATATTTATTTTAACTATATCGCTCTATAAGCCTAGGCGCTTAATATAACTTTTACTAATAAGGTTAATAGCGGAGCTACTATTAATAATCCCCCTAATTAATATATTCGCAGGGCTATAGAGGGTAATAGTAATCTACTAGTAGGTTATAACGAAGTCTAGGATAGTAATACGTCTTAGTAGTAGAAGTAATACTAAAACCTAATCTTCTATTATAGCGCCTATCTTAAAGATAGGATTAATTATATAGTAGTTAAATTAAATTACCTTAATTTATAAATCCTTACGTAAGTCTATAGAAATAGTAGCTAAAGTCGCTTAGCCTTTAGAAAAGTTCTTATTATTATTCTATCGATCTATTTATTCCTATAGCTCTTTATTACTCTCTCCTATCTTCTTAAATTAATCTAGAAGCGTAATATTAGTAGGAATAAAAACCTCTTACGCCTTTAAGTTATACTTATCCTTATACTTAGTAATTATAGCTTTAGTAGCGTTATAAACTATCCTATCCTAATTAGGCTAGTTCTAATAAAGGAAGGCTTTAGGAATAACTACCTTCCTATTTACTCTTTTGCTATATAGCTCGAGGGTAAGAGCATAGCTTATTTATAAATTACTATATTAAATCCGAGGCTTATCTTATTTATCCTATTTCTACTACTTAACTTATTCCTTAGGGGTATTTAGTAATATAGTATCTTTAGTATTTTCCTTATTATCTAGGAGCTCTATAACACTCTAAGTAATTTAAATAGGAGGGTCTTAAATTATAAGTAGGTTTACTATTTAGGGAGCCTAGTAATAATAAGTATTATAAGGTTCTATATAATACCCTCTAGTTTTCTCTCTTTCTATAGTAGCGATATCTTTTACTAGGTTAATATACTAGTTCTTTACCTTAAAGCTAAAGAACGTTATATCTATAAAGTTATATAATTCAGTAATATCCTTTAATAAATTCGTAAAGCTAATAGATAGTTTGGGCGTATCTTATTATAACTAATAACTCTTATAACCTCCTCTAGAAGCTATAGCTACTACTTTTCCGCTAACTTGCTTATAGTAACTATATAGTATATAAAGGTATCCTTATTAATTAGGATATACTTTAAAATCGTCTAACTATTAGTTAATTTATAGTTATAGCTTTTCTTAATAATACCCGTCTTAAACTTAGTGCTTATATCTAGGGTGATAATAAAGTAGCAGGGCGATATATAGTAGTAGACCCTATTCTAGCTAGCCTCGAGATACTTAACGTAGCTAATAATAATATAGTTAATAGCGCTATAAAACTAGCAGGCCCCTATAGCTTAAAAAGGTATATACTATAGTAGTCTATTTTACTAGAAGCCTCTATAGCCTCCTCTTGCTCTACCTCTTCTAAATCCCTAGTATTACTAATATCCTCCTTAGTAATCCCTATATCTAGCCTATAAGTAAAAGTACTACTAATATTAGTATTATATCTATAAATAGTCCTAAGATTATTATTTATAAGGTTTAGTAGCTTCTATAGCGTTTAGATTAAAAGTATTATCTCCTTAGCTAGTAACTCTCTTAATAGGGGTTAAGATATCTATCTTATAATTAGCCCTATTAATATTTAGGGTCTTAAAGTTCTCTATAAGAGAGTTAATAATTAAGCTAGTAGTCTAGGCTATAGAGGGTTCCTTAGCTTTAGCCCTCTACCTCGTTAGAATTATCTTTATAGGGATATAAAGCGTTATTATTAGCTTAGGCTTAATAAGGCTAGATAACTATTAAAGTTCCTAGCGGGTAGTAGATTATTTAATTAGGGCGTCTTCTACTATAACCTATTACTTTAAAATAACTTTAGTAAGCTAGTAACTAAGACTTTAGGCTATAGCTCTTATAGCTCTCTTTAAAAAATAGTAATAAGTAATATAAATAAGCTTAGTATTAGTAAGTTCTAGGTCTCTACGCTAGATAGCTCTCTATTAAAGCTATTAAAAAGTAGTAATTAATACTATAACCTAGGAAGGGTTATTATCCTTAATATAAGATCCTATAACTAGGTTCCGAAGGTCCTTATAAAGATCTTAACGAGACTTTAGGTCTATAAATCCGAATTAGTATAGAAGTCTCTCCTTAGCTTCCTTCTAGGTCTTATTTTTACTAATATAAGATTTTACTATATCTTAATAGTTACTAGAGCTATATATATAGACCTCGTTCTTTATATCTTTATTAGTCTTATAGTAAAGCTTTAAAAGGCTCTTATAGTTAGTAATAAAGTCGGAGATATTAGTACCTATAAACTTAGGCGCTCTAGTTAAATAGGGAGTTATTATTATAATAGTAGGACGTCTTATAAGGAGATCTATAAGGGCTATAATATTCTAATTAGTATAACTTCCTTTAGGGGAATATAGAGTGCTTAAGGGTATTACTCCTATCCTAGAAGTAGGATTTATAGACCTATTTATACTATTATTAGAAGCTAGCTACCCTATAGTATAAGGTTATATCTCGCTAAATAAAGCTCCTGCGAATCTCTCTTTAAGCTATTTCCCCTTATTAGAAGGGGTTCTAGTATCTAAGTTAGCTAAGGAAGAAGAAGATATAATACTTATAAGTCTATAAATATCGAAGTTAATATTATATAATTTAAGTAATAAAGTATTATAGTTAATAGAGTAAAGTTATTATTATACTATCTTCTAAATAGAAAGATAAAAAAAGTAGGTATAACTTTTTTTTAAATAAAACGAAAAAGGAAATAGTATAAACTAAATAACTAAATAAATATAAGAAAGGTCTAGTAACCTCGATCTTATTACTCTAGGCTATTATAGATCTACTTTAAGTCTTATTACTTAATATAGAAGGGTCTTCCTAATAACGCTCTTATCTTAGAAGAATTTATAGCTTCTCTATATTAGTATCTCTGTAAAGTTAGTACGTCGCTCTTATAATAATAAGGGGTTTATTAGTCTCTAGTTACTAATCTAGTTAATCTCGCTATACTCGTTAGCTTAGTAAGACTACTAATCTCTATATTAGTATTATATATAGCTATCTTAGCTATATTAGCTATAACTTACTAGTTAAATAATAGTAGTTTTAATAATATATAAGGGGGTAAGGAAAGGGATATACTCGCTAGAACCTATTAATAGCATATAAAAAAAAGGAGAAAGGGAGGATTTTAAGGTCTATATTATTCCTACTTTAATTCTATAAGAAAGTATAGCTATTGCTATTCCCTTAGAACTAAGGTAGGTTTGCGAATATCTTCCTCTCTTCGAACTACGTTTTTATTATTATTTATATTATTATTATTTATTACTTATGAATTTCTTAAGTTATTATTATATTTAAAGTAGATTAATTATATTTATATATATATTAATAGCGGGGACATATAGACGCGGCGAAGGCTCCTAACTCTCTAAGAAGCTTATAAAAGCTATTAAAAAGAGTAAAAGAATCCGCTTCTAGGTACTATTAGAAAAGGGCTAGAACTAATAGGAACTAGAAAGATAAAAAGTAATATAGCTCTACTTATAAATAGGTAAGAGTATTAAGAGTAGGCGTAAAAGATATATAGAATAATTTATAGATCTAATTAAAAGAGATTATCTAAATTAGGCGTAGATTCCCTAAGAAAAATACTAAAAAAAACGAGGTATAGGGTTATTAAGATACTAATTATAATAATAATAATGCTATCTTTCTCTCTACTACGCTCCTCTCTTCTACGCTCTACTCTATAGTCTCCCTATAATAGGTCCGTGTGCTAAGGGAGCTTTCTAAAAGTTGCGCAGCTAAGTCTATCCTATCCTATCCTATGATATATAGGGAGTATATTATAAATCGATTAATAACGATAAAAATATTATTGTAAGGCTTATTTTTAGTTATGAGTAATAATAGTAGTTTAGTAATAAAGTTAATTGATATTTACTTAAAAGGCTAAGTAAATACTAGTAGGGGCGTGAGTTTACTATATAGGAGGTAGTATCTTAGTTTTATACGCTAGTATATTATATATATCCTAATATATTCCTTTATATTAGTCCTCTATATATTCTAGAAAAACGATTTTCTAATCCTCTTTAGTATCTTAGTAACCCCTTAGTAACCTCTAGATAGTTTATTATAGAATACTCTAAGGACTTTATTCTAAAGTAGGTAGTTATTAGGGATATATACGCCCTCTTAGTATCTTAGGATACTAGAGTTATCTAATAACTACCTTATACCTCGTTATTCCTACTCCTTATTAATATAAAAGGAGTCCTTTTATTAGGCTTCCTTAACTTAATCCTAGAGCGAGGGTATAAGTTATTCTAGCGAGGTATTTAGTAGTTAAGTACCTTATTACTACTTAGTACCTACCCTCTAGATAGTAGTATTATTAAAACGTTATAAGAAGTCTTATAGGAGCGAGTCCCTAGCTTTATTAATTTCTATATCTTCTAGGGTATAGTTAGGTCTCTATAATAAACTATTAGCTAGGTTATAGCGACCTAGCTAGTATTTAATTTTAAAGTCGAATATTAATAGGTCTTATAATAGCTAAGCCTAGTAGCTACTAAGCGTCTTTTTATTAGCAAGGTATTAGTAACCTAGGTAGTTAGTAATAAATTAGATATAATACTAGGAGTAAAGTAAGTAGTGCTATTACCTTACTACTACCTCCCTAATAGCTAGTATCTCTACTTCTAGCGTACTATAACGTAATTATATACCCTTAAGCTTCTAAGATATAAATAATACTAGTCTTTATATATCCCCCTCTAACTAGCTTAGTATTACCCCTATTATAAAGTCTAATATATTAGTTTTAACTTAAATTAGGAGTATAGTATTAAAGTAGCGTAGTATAGGCGCTTCTATAAATAAAGCGCGGAGCTAGTAGAAAGTAATTAGTACCTCCCTAGTTATTACTAGCTATCTCTTAGCTATATTAGTAAGTTAGTTAGTAAGTAGGCTATAAATCTTAGAGTAGTTCTTAATAAATCTCTTATAGAACCCTATAAATCCTAGAAACTATTAAATCTCTTATATTATAGTAGGTACTAGCTACTTAGCTATTACTTAGACCTTCTTATATTCTATAGTAACTCTAGTTACTAAGACTATAAATCTAAGGAATTTAATCTCCTCCTTATGAAATTTATACTTATTAGGGTTTATATAGAGGCTATTAGCTTCTAACTAGGTAAGTACTTATCTTATAGCCTCTATATAGGAGTTTATATTATTAGTAAAAATTAAGATATTATCTAAATATATAATATAAATAATATTAACTAGGCCTATAAGTAACTTATTAATAAACGTCTAGAAGGTAGCGGGTGCGTTAATAAGCCTAAATAGTATAATATAATATTTATAGTAGCTATATTATATATAGAATGCTATCTTCTACTTATCTCCCTCCTAAATCCTTACTTAGTAGTATATATTCTTAAGGTTAAGCTTAGTAAAGTACTTAGCTCTAGAGAGCTAGTTAAGGATCTTATTAATTAGAGGGAGGGGGGTATAGTTCTTAGTAGTTACCTAGTTAAGCCCCTAGTAGTCTATATATAACCTTAACTTACTTCCCTTCTTTAAGATAAATAGAATTAGCGCCCCTACTAGGCTTATTAATAGGCGAATCTATCCTTTCTATAGGGCTTTATAGATATAGTCTCTTAATTCTTCTAACTCCTTCTTAGCTAGTAGGTAAATAAGCTTAAATAGAGGCTTAGTTCTAGGCTCTAGGTTAATAGGGTAGCTCCTAGTAGTTCTAAACTCTAGCGTAGTTCTTATTAGGTTAATATTAAATACCTTCTTAAAGTCCTAGTACTCTAGTAGGATATTTATTTTAATCCCCTTAGTATCCTTAGGGTCTTAGGTATCCTCCTAGTAGCTAGTAGTTAATATATAGTTAACCTATAGTACCCCTATAAGTACTACTCTCACTTTATTCTTAATATACCTAAGTTCCTTTATAGTTATAATAAGGCAGATACTCTTCTTATATAGGGGAAAGGTCTAGCCTAACTCCCTTTAGTTAAGGTTAGGGTACTTTATTATATACTAAGGGATCCCTAGGATAGCGTTATAACTATTACTATTACTAATCCTAAAATTATATAAAGCTATCTACTAGATACCTATATTATTAGTTATTTAGGTTACTAACTTCTATATACTATAGTTAGGTCCCTTAGATACTTATATTCCCCTAATAGGTTCCGACTTATTAGCTTCTAGTTAGGTATTAGCTATAATCCTCTAGTTTATAATATTCTTATTAGCCTTATAATTAATAAGCGTAGTACTAGTCTTCTAGCTACCTATAACTTAGACCTATATTATCGCTTTAATATAACGTAGCTAGTTACTACCCTATTAAACTACTTGCGTTACTACCTAGTTCTCCTCTAGTTATTTACTAGGGTAGGGTTTCCCTTTATAGCGAGGGTAGCTATACTTCTTATAGTATAGGTACCTTAGCGCGATATAGCCCCTTTTCTTATAATTATAATAGATAATCTCCTTTCTAATATCTTAGTCCTTAGTATCCTCCTAGTAGGTATTAGTATTACTATAGCTTAAGTAAGTTTACTCTTTTAAGGCCTTAGTTAGTCCCTCTAGGTTAGTAAGTTAGCTCTCTAGTTATTACCCCTTATTATTAGCCCCCTAGTCCCTTACTAGTGCCTTATATATCTATATATTAACTATAAGTTCGGTATTTCTAGCCTTAGTATTAAAGTTAAGCTACGATTTTAATAACTTATTCGCTATAACGTAGTATTAGAGCTTAGGATCTAGCCTAGTTATTATATTAGTTACCTAGATCTCCTCTAGTTACTAGTAAGGGCTCTCCGCCTTAATCCCCTTATAATAGTTAATAAAGCTCTAGTATAACTATCCTAGTTATTAGTAGGCCTATTTAAGCTAGGTTTATATACTAAGGGTCCTAGACCTTATATTAGCTATACTATTAGCTAACTAGTCCTTTATTACTACCTAAGTATTATCCTTTACCTTATTACTATAATTAATAGAGAGGTATAAGGTCTATTACTTTACTACTAGCCCCTCTAGGTACCTAGTAGTAAATAGTAGTTTTTCGAGGTCTAATATAATCTTATTTATTTTAAACTATACGTTAAGATTAAATATAAATTAATTAAAGTTAGTCTAGGTGCCCCCTTTATACTTAAGTATTAGAAGATATTTCCCCTAGAGCTCTAATTAGTACTTCTTTAATTTACTACTAATAACTACTTAGTAGGTAGTAGGGTTACTTACTAGGGTTAATAATTAGCTAGCTCTTAAAGCCTTAAGATATTCCTATTTATATTTTAGCTACCCCTTCTTTTCTTCCTCCTTAATAAGCTAGTCTAATTTAGCCTCTATTAATTAACTACCTAGTCCTCTATTAGTACCCTTATTACTATTCTATTTAGTAGGCGTCTTATCCTATATTTAGCTATTTAGTTACTCCTAGCTAGTAGGGGATCCTAATAATAATATTATATTTATCTCCCTAGTAAACCTATAGGTAGGTATTATATTATTATATATTATATTACTCTAAAAGTTTATACCCCTATTAATATAAGTATAAGAGAAGAACGTATTATAAACTAGTATAATATAGAGTAATAGAGTTAGTATAGTTAGGTATATCTAAGGTTAAATATTCTTCTCTAGCCCTCTTATTATTAAATAAGGGCTAGAGGACTTATCTAGGGGTTACCTAGTGCCTCCCTATAGCCCTAACTCCTATGGACTTCCCTAACTTAGCCTGCTAAGCCCTTTTCCCTATAACATTATCCTGGCTCGTGACATAGCTACCGCAAGGCTGTAACATAACATCTCATCGACTCTTTATAGCACTAGTCATAACTCTAAAAATAAAAGTCCCGACCATAGCGCTGTAAGAAGATAGTTGCGGGCGTGTGGCGTTGGTAAAAGTGACTCTGCGATAGCTACCTGGTGAAGTAATAAATAGTGTTGCGCGGAGGTTATGGAGTTTTGGCTTCCTATAGGTGAGACCCGCGTCTCTGGTAACCCAAGACATGCAGAATGAACGAGCTTCCGCTCCCCACGAGCTATACTTCTACAGTCCCAATTCACACAGCTGTCCTTTGCTCAACAGGCATCAGAGCATCGGAAGATCGGACATCCAGCATTGAAGCCAGCCTATTCATGCGGGTTTACTGCACTGCAGACCTTGCCGGGTGAAGGTGGAGTCTAGAAACTTGGCTGTCTGTTGCCTCTCGTTGTCGAGTTTGGCCCGCTGGGATGGTGGCTGCCGTGAAATTGACATCGGGGTTTCATCCGCACGATGGCCATTTTGATGACGCGCAAATTGTCGAATTCTTGCCCGACAACAGCAGAGGCCCGGTCTGTGAGAGGCCCGCCTGCAGCAACGGCTTCGGCACCGAACACTGCTTGTTCCAATCTTCGGAGCCGACCGAGAACGGGTTCTTTAGTGCATGCGTCGGTATAATCGCCCACTATCAAAATCAAGGCATGGCTCTGGGCTTCATGCTGAGTTCGATTTCAGCAACGTGAGCTATGTTGACTGGTCCCTTTTTTCCTTTGCCCACTGCTAACAGCCGCCCAGTGCCTTTGTTGGTCCTCCCATCAGTGGCCAGGTGCTGCGGCTATTTGGCATTGTCAGCGTGGACGGGTGCACATTGTGCTTCGTCAAGTCTCTCCCCCATGTGCAGCAAACCTTGGCGCGGCACCCCGTCCCGGCCCTGCGTCCATGGAGGATAGTACTTTGTACTAACCCGTCCGATTCCGCTGCAGGGTAAAGACCTGCATTTTGAGTGAGCCTTCGCTGCCGCACCTCCGTCTACAGTACAGTTCGATCCCGGCTTAGGGACAAAACATCGCATATGGTTGCAACACACGAGTCCGTCGACGGCAAAGAGCTTCTCTCTGAACGAGAAAAGTGCAGTGGATGACGTGCTTGGGCTGGCCTCCCTTACCAGAAAGACCACGCCCTTGCTGAAAGTTGCAGTCATGCGCCCTCGGAGCCGACGTTCGTCTTGACTCTCGTCTTGGGCACGGGGCCCTGAAAGGCGAGTGCTCCCAGTGGCAGGATCAGACGAGATGCATCCCTGGCGGCTACCGTAACCTGTCCAAGTCCGGATGCGAGGATGAGTGCAATAGACAGCACGAGATGCGAGATGGATCTCCAAGCGCTGCTCGATCCGTCTCAACCGCCTTGGATCGTCATCCTCTAATTAATACCCAACAGGAGCGAGAGAATGCGGTTGTGTGCCCGCTCTTGGCGGCTTCTCAGAGTGCCGCTACCGAGGGCATGTTAACCGGCTGCTTGGTGGTTCCAGAGAGGCAAATGCGGTTACGCTTCTCGTCAGGTTAATTAAGGGGACCAGAGCCATTGGCCCGTTGGATGTTTTCTTGTTTCGAAGACTCCCCAATTCGGCCATCCAATTGCGAAGCTGTCCGACAAAGGCTTCGTTTTGTCAATCAAAGCGCACCTACCATCGCATCAATGCAACACTGACCTTGTCCGACTTCTCCCCCGCCCTCGCGCCGGTCCCCAGTGCCCACCCGGAATGATCCTCGTCGGGCCCGTTCTTCATGGAAAAGCGCGAAACCTGGACGGAGATTAATTAGGGGAATGCTGAGATCACATATCCATGGATGCCTTTTCTGAGCAGACAGTAGAGCAATAGCATGACACGGTTCATTGAATACTCAAATTGAAATCCCTTTTCAACTCTCACCATGCCGTTCGCCTCTCTCTCGCACCTTTCTCCAGCATTCCTTCCATTCATTCAGGTTGACCGTGGTCCTCCCGTTTCTCTCGTTCTTCTCATCCGTTCGTTCGTTCACTTCACACCCAAAGACACAGGATGTCCGCTTCCATTCTCTTCGCCTCCGGCCTGCTTGTCGGTGTGGCCCAGGCCTACACCCAGGTCAACGTCGCTTCTCCCTTCATGACCAAGAAAATCGACCCCATCGTCTTCCCCGGACAGTACAACAAGTCTCACCTGCACTCCTTCTTCGGCTCCGACGCCGTCACCATCAACACAAAGACCAGCGCCGAGCTCCAGAAGGGCTGCACCAACGCCGAGAACCCCAACGACCTGTCCGTCTACTGGATCCCCACGCCGCTCTACACCGCCGACGGCGGCAGGACCCACGAGCCCATGCCCCTCTCGCGCTTCAGCGCCTACAACAACCTCGGCGAGACCCCGGCCGAGGTCCCCATCCCCCAGAACCTGCAGATGGTCGCCGGCGAGGCCACCGCGCAGACAAAGGACAAGATGCCGGCCGAGGCCCAGGTCTCGTGGGCCTGCGAGAACGGCGGCGGCGGCGCGACCGACGAGAACGGCTTCCCCAGCGAGACCTGCGGCACCCACCTGCAGCAGCTCCTCTACTTCCCCCAGTGCGTCAACACCGAGACGCTCGAGACGGGCTACAAGGACAGGCGCGGGGGCAGCTGCCCGCCCGGCATGAAGTCCATGCCCCAGCTCCGCTTCTCCATCCGCTACGACCTCCGCAAGGTCCTCCCCGACGGCTGGAGCGGAACCGCCCCCTTCAAGCTCGCCTGCGGTCCCGCCTGGTGCTCCCACGGCGACTTCATCAACGGCTGGACCGAGGAGGCCGCCCGGAACATGCTCGCCACCACCCACGAGAAGCAGAAGTTCTCCGCCGTCAACGGCAAGCTCGGCGGCTACAAGTCCGGTCCCACCTGCAAGGCCACCGACGCCGACCCCTCCCACGGCACCAGCGACTACGCCGAGAGCGTCAAGGCCATGCACAAGCGTGAGGTCGAGGCTTTCGGCTGGGCCTCCAAGTCCCGCTTCATCCAGTAGGACTGGAGTCGCTCAGCGATATCCATCGTATATAAAAGAAGACCCATGTCATAAAATAACTTCGTTGTATCATAGTCCGGAGAACGTGCATCTTCTTGGGCCTATGGCGCCGAGCTGAGAGGTCGACGGAGCAACCCAAATAGTATCTGCCATGTTTTCAAGCATCATCGAATCAATCTGGTTCAAGATTGAGAATTGGCGAATTGTGAATTTGAGTCGAGTTTGAAGGTTGGCCTGCTGTGTTAAGGTCTGCAAGTCTTTAGTCGTAACGACCAGCGGTTCCACTTACATGGGATTTCACCAGGGATGGTGCTGGGGCCGAAAAACACGCAGCTGGCGGCTCAGAAATGGCAATTGCTTCAGAACGTCATCATGGAGAAAATGTCCGGGACCATAGGTACGAATAGACATGCGGTCAATCTGCGGTTGACCAGATCGCCGCCACCTAACTGTTGTGCACGGCTCTGCTTCGCTGAACGTAACAGAACGCTGTGGTTGAGGCAACAGGGCAGCTCGGTGGGGATGGGGTCAAGCTCTGGAAAAAGGGGGGGATCGGAGGAAAACCGAAAATCCCCGAAACCTCCGAGAAATCCCAGGGATCGAGGCATCCCCCTATTCTCGGTTTTCTGGGCTTGAGGTCTGGAATCCGGATGATCTCGGCCCGGTAAACGAACGAGCGGGATGGATCAAGTCTGGGCCAGCTTTTGCATTCTTTAAGGTCCATGTCTGGTGTGGCTGATGCCATTGTGGCATATGAAATTGAATGAAAGAAAAAAAAAAACAAAAAAAAAAAAAACCTTCTCGACTCCCTATCCTAAGACGTACACACGCTGAAGTAATTTGCTTGCAGCTCACCAAAGTGTACACGTACCTCGTCCGTCCATTTCTTGTCATTCTTTTACATCCAAAAATGCAGTAATACTCGATTGTCACATCAGTTGCCCTTCTATTCCATAACTTTGTTCATCCTGGAGGAGGGCCCTTACCTCAGTACTTCCGGCCGCATTAACTGACCCCTCAAAGCCACCGAGCGAGCATCCGGGCCTCCGACGGTACCCCTGCCCGGGTGGCTGCCGGCCCCCTTCGCCGGTCCATTGGTCAAGGTTAGTTGAGTCGAATCGAAGACCAGCCGAGTCATAGGTACGGAACATGCCACATCTTTTCCATGTCGCCGGGGCCAGCCATGCGCTCCACGACCCGTGGTCTCACGGCTTCGGCGTGATGAGAGACGTCCTCTCCCGATGGTCCGAGCTCGACATCACGCAGATCGGGTCTCTCATTGCCATCGCGGGTACCATCCCGACGGCCTGGAGATTCCTGCAGCACGTCTGGCGGGAGGTCTACGGATGCGTCCGCCGGTTCTTTCTGGCGTCCGTTACCATTCCCGGAGGCGACCCCGTCAACCGCAGCGTGGTGAAATGGGTCCTCGCCAGCCGACCTCGGCACTACCGCTCTTTCACCGGCCGTACCGAGGTCGGACGCGGAAGCGCCGCCGACAGGGCCGCCGCGCTGAAGAAGACGCGACATGCGGTGCAGTACTCGCCGCACTGGGACACGCGATGGCTGTGGCACGAGGGCCATCTGCTCGTGGTCACGCGCGCGGTCGGGGACTTCAGCTCCGCGCTGTCGGATCCGAGCTACGACGGCGTCGGCGGAGAGGAGCTGACGATCAGCTGCTTCGGATGGTCGGCCGGGCCCGTGAAGCGCTTCATCGAGACCTGTCGCGAGTACGCCGAGAGGCAGACGCAGTACTTTGTCATCATCTACTCGCGCGACCGGTACGGCCTGGCGTGGAAGCCCAAGGCCCGGAAGCCCCTGCGGCACCTGGACACCGTGCACTTCGACGAGGCGGTCAAGCGGGAGCTCCTCTCCGACATCCGGAACTACCTCGACCCCAGGACGCAGATGAGGTACCAGAGCCGGAGCATGCCCTACCGCCGAGGGTACCTCTTCTACGGGCCCCCGGGGACCGGCAAGTCGTCGCTTTCGGTGGCCATCGCCGGCGAATTCGGGCTGGACCTGTACGAGGTCAAGATCCCCAGTATCGCGACGGACGCCGACCTCGAACAGATGTTCCAGGAGATCCCGCCGCGTTGCGTCGTCTTGCTCGAGGACATAGACGCTGTGTGGGTGGACCGCGCCGCGAACCAGCAAAACGGAAGCGTCAGCGTCAGCGTCAGCGGCCGCTCTCATTCCCCCGAGGGCAGCCAGTCGCCCAACTGCACGCTATCCGGCCTGCTGAACGTCCTGGACGGCGTCGGTTCCCAAGAAGGCCGCATCGTCATCATGACCACCAACCGACCGGAGCAGCTCGACAGCGCCTTGGTACGGCCCGGCCGCGTCGACGTGAAGGTCCTCCTGGGCAACATGAGCCAAAAGTGCGCAGAGGACATGTTTGTCCGAATGTTCTCGCCCGATCTGGGCTGTACGCCGCAGCTAGACATGGACGAGATCAGGCAGCTTGCGGTCAGATTCGCCAGCAACGTACCGGAAGACACTTTCACGCCCTCTTTGCTCCAGGGATTCTTCCAGCTTCACCTGGACAGTCCGCATGACGCTGTCGACAGCATCGGCGCCTGGGTCGAGAAGGAGCTGGCCAGAACCCCGTACAGGGAGTTTGAGTACATCCATACCAACGGCCACGTTTGAGATCTTCGCGTTGTTGCGTTGATTCGTTGTATCATTACATGTAACATAAATCTTTTTCTCATTGTCATTGTCTCAATATGCTGCAGATTTAGAGCGGGGGGGTTGTTTGATAGTCGGACACTACCGGAAATCACTGCGAAGTAGTTTTCCCAGGGTTACTTTCTTTTACTATTGCTCAACTTAGATGTATTTTTATTCTAGCTGCCTGTCGTCTCCTTATGCTTTGAAGGTACTTTCGCAATTTTTGGATTTACGACCACGGCGGACTCGGCATCCTAGCTTCGCCGGCGAGACCTGATGTTCTCCTCCAGAGCATAGCAAAGTTGAATCTTAAATAGGTCGAAATACATATGGCACTCAAACGCCGAAGCTGGGCATGCCTTTCAGTCACAAGCAGATGAGAACGTGTTGACAGTCGCAGCACCAGCTTTCACAGATGACATTTTCCTAGCATGTGTACTTCACGATGAAAATTTTGAGAGCGCTTATTGTCAACCGCTCTGTTGGTATTTCAAGATTCTGCTTCCTAAAGCGGTTGCAAACGACACTATCGGCTTCTGGCGCATTCCAGCCGAAAATCGGGACAAGCAGTTAACCGAAACACGAGAGACATAGGCTATGCGCCTCCATTCGGTCAATAAAACGGCTTGCAGTCCCAAATCCTGATCATCAAAGTTCGGAAGGACTCGAGATTGCGCCGGATGCGAATGTGAGAGATCTCATCTTTCCTATTTCGGAGCTCGGTCCAGCGAAACGATGAACCAACAAGAAGAAGGGGGAAAAAAAGGGCGTGGACATGGCACACAAACTTATCCTGTTAATTATTATCTAGCGAGCTTAAGCATGCTAGGGCGACCCCAAGTCCGGACAACACACGTCCAAATGCGCGAGCCAGGGATTAGGTTCGTAGATCGCCACGCAAAATGTCGGGCCCACACACCGCACTAAGCGAGGTGTGCATGGCTCGGATATTCCGTGATATGGATTTACGCCTAAATATGGGTTATTTGTATTAATTATATATTGACGCTGAATTTTATATATATAGGCAAGTTTAGCCCCTTCTTGCTGGTTATACACATATATATACTTTAATACATTAAGTCTCGCATTATAATCGCTAGATATACTATTATATAATAGTTATAAGCCTAGTTAATTTCTAGTGAGAGTATTTTAATTATAAAGTCGTTTTTTAATAATCTATAAAAGCTATTAATTAATAAAGTAACTTATAATCCTATAACTAAAGTTATAATAACCCTAGTATCTAATTTAGCTAAGTAATATAGCTAGTAATTATATTAAAAGAATAATAAGCTAGGGAAGTCTGAAGAGATTAGCTAGGCTCCCCTAAATCTAATATTATTAAACGAATCCCCTATTATTAGACGAAAAGCTAGAATAAGCCCCCTCCTTATTAATATTAATAATAAATCCCTTATCTAATCGACCTAATAATAACTAAATAAGAGTTTAAAATAAGCTTAAATAATATAAATACTAATACCCCTCGCTTATAAAGCGATAATAACTAGGTTAAATAGTATAGCTATGTTATAATAACTACTAATTAGTATAGAGTTAAAGATTATATTAATCTAAATAAGACTATTACTAACAATAAGCTTAACCTTATCTTTTTAAACAATAATAACTAATTATTTAATAATAGAGCCTAAATTACTAAACTATAACATAGGGGCTAGTTAGAAGAATAAAAGTATATTAGAGATAACTTAGTAAAGCTAAGTAAAGATATTATAATATTAATTAACTAGGTTTACTTAAGTTAAGTTATTAATAAACCTAACGCTTAATTAATCTTTAAAGCTTTATAAAGGTAACTTTAATCTAATAACTATTAGGATAGGATAGGATAGACTTAGCTATATAACTTTCGGAAAACTCCCTTAGCGCACGGACCTATTATAAGGAGACTATAGAATAGAGCATAGAGGAGAGGAGCGTAGTAGAGGAGAAGATAGTATTATTATTATTACTATTAGTACCTTAATAACTATATACCTCGTTTTTTAGTAATTTCTTAGCGAATCTACGCCTAATTAAGATAATCTCTTTTAATAAGATCTGCGAATTATTCTATATATATTTTAAGCCTACTCTTAAGATTCTTATACTATTTATAAGTAGAGCTATATTATTTATTATCTTTCTAGTTCCTATTAGTTCTAGCCCTTTCTAATAATACCTAGAAGTAGATTCTTTTGCTCTTTTTAATAGCTTTTATAGGCTTCTTAGAGAGTAGGGTACCTTTGCTATATCTATATATCCCTGCTATTAATATATATATATATATAATTAATCTACTTCGAATATAATAATAACTTAAGAAATTTATAAATAACGAA
>JAVHLU010002309.1:0-19423 GCA_036785755.1 Colletotrichum ledebouriae
AGCTAGGTCGCTATTATTATCTATAACTAGTCGATATAGGGCTTTATACCTATCTACTATAGTAGTCTCTATAATAGCCTCTATAGGCTCCTAGGTAGGCTCTATATACCCCTCTTACTTAACTAGGACCTGGCGCCTCTACCCTCGCCTAACTACCTTCTATTATACTATATATATCTCCTCTATATACTACTCGAATTCGCTATTATTAGCTATAATTAGTAGTAGCTAGGGGTCTATCCTTATTTACGTAGGTAAGAGGTCCTCTAGTACCCTCTAGAGGAGGTCTATATAAAACCTTAGGTAGATATTACTAAGCACGTCCAACTTAATAATATATAAGCGTAGAACTCTAACTATAGTATATTTATAATATAACTATAATAGCTTCTTACTAGGCCTAGGGCTTTGTAGTTAGCTATTAAAAGCTAAACCTTATTACTTACCTAGTACTCCTCTATAGGTATCCTATACTAGTTTATATTCTCCTCGCTATACTATTAGGTAGTTATAATACTTACTTAAATAAGCTCTACTACCTCCTATAGTCTTACTACTAGGAGGGTAGCTACTATATCTCTAGAGGGGGCTTCTTCTATTATATCTTTTATTATAAGTATAGGGTTAGTATAATACCTATATTCTAAGAAGAATAGCAAGAGCTTAGGTATATTACTAACCTTATTATATAATACTAGCTAGGTAGTAGGTAAGAGCTACCCCTAGTTATCCTATACCTAGGTTATAAATATATATAGGATAGCTTATATCTCCTAGTTTTACCTCTTAATATTACTATTAGTCTATAGGTAGTATATAGTACTTAATAGCCTCCTTATATTAGTAAGGTAATAGAATTTAGCCTAGAAGTAGCTTACCTAGTTAAACCCTTAATTACTAATAATACTTTATAAGAACCTATAGAACTAGAAGTAGGAAGTAAGGAACTAGTAGGTATAAGCTTCTACCTCTATAATACCTATCTCCTCTAGTATTACTAACTTATCTAGCCTATTTACTATAACCTATAATATTAGCTAGTATTATCCTTTATAAGTAATATATTTATAATAAAGTCTATTAAGAGGTCTAAGTATAACTAGGTAGGTACTAGTAGGGGCTTTAGGAAGCCCCTCTTAGCTTACCTCTAGAAATATATCCCTATATAGATATTATAATTCCTTATAAATCTTTATACTACTTATAATTATCCTATCTAATAGAACTACTAGCTTACTATTTCTAGCGTATTATTATAGCCTAGGTAAGTAGTTATATTTAAGTTATAGCTCTATTAGATAATCTTTATATAGAGCTCCCCTAGTAGGTTATTATTATTCTCCCTACTAGGTACCTATAGCCTCCCCCTAAATATTAATCTCCTCTAACTATTAATATTATACTTACTAATTTAAACCTTAGCCTTGATATCTAATAGGAAGCTCTAAAGCTAGTAGGTAATTATATAGTATATAGCCTTATATATTATATCCTTTTTATAGTTTCTAGCTATAGCGCTTATAGTTTAGGGTTATTATTAAAAACTATAATATCCAGGATATTAGTATAGCCCTTCTAACTTCTCCTTACTAGGGGGCTAACTATAAGGTCCCCGTAGGGGTAGGCGTAGTTTAGTATTAGCTATAAGACCCTCTCCTACTTCTACTCGTTATCTTACTCTTATAGCGCGTCCTACTCCCTCTAAGAGAGGGTATTAGGGGCTATTATTTGCTTACTAAGGTAGTAATTAATAGTAAAATTATATTAGGATAGCTCCTCTACTTACTAGCTCTAGCGCTCTATAAAGCGTTACTTTTTTATAAAGTATTTAAGCCCCTAGTAATTAGTTAGTATCTTAAAAATAGTTATATTATATAGCTCTACCCTTTATATATATAAGTAAGAGAGGACTACTAGGAGGTCCTTATTATAAATAGGGTAGTTATACTCTATAGGCGAGAGCTTCTATATGTAGAACGCTATAGGATGCTAGGTACCCTCTAGGTTAACTTATAAGAGTACCCCTCTTAATATAAATCCTAAGTAATTAGTTTTAATAATAGTCTTATCCTCTAGATTAAACTAGTAGAGTACTAGCTAGGTATTAAAAAGCTACTTAAGCTATAAGAAGGCTTATTCTTAATTATCTCCCTATTAAAATACTATATTCTTTCTAATAAATACTATAAGTAATCTAATAATATCTCTATATTCTAGTATAAATATATTATAATAGTTTATAAACCCTAGGAAGCTCTAGACCCCTTTTAAAGAAATAGGGGGTACCTACTTAGTAATTACCTAGAGTTTCTTAGGATTATAAGAGAGGCTTTCTCTTATTATTATAATAAACCTTATATATTTAACCCTCCTAACTAAGAACTTATACTTTATAGGGTTAAGGTTTAGGCCTATATCCGCTGGATTCTAGAGGACCTCCTAGACCTTCCTCTTATACTCTTCTCTTATTCTATTAGAATAAATTAATATATTATCTATATAAATAGTAATAAAGTTATTAAAGAAGTCTTATAGGGTATTATTAATATATTACTAGAAGCTAGTAAGGGTACTAGTTAGGCTAAATAAGTAAACTTTTTATTTAAATAACTTATACTAGGTATAGAATATAGTTTTCTCCTAATACTCCTCGACTACCCTTAGCTTATAAAAGGCTACTACTATATCTAGCTTAGTATACTACTTAGCTATATTTACTTAGTATAGTATCTTAGAGATTAGTAGGAGGGGGTAGTAGTCTTTCTTTATGATTATATTAAGGGCCTTATAGTTAATATAGAAGCGAATTCCCTTACCTAGCTTCCTTATAAAGAATACTAAGGCCTCTAGCCACTATATAGTGATTTTACCTACTTAAGTATAATAGACCTTCTAACTCCGCGCCTCCTAATAATATATAGCCTTCGGTTACGTGATCCTTTCCTAACTATAGCCGTACTTATATATGCCTATAGCCTCACGATCTTGAACTTTATATTAATAATAACGTAGTTTTTAATTATATAAACTATAAAACTATTAACCTTTCCTCTCGCGCACTACCCGCGCTACTAATCCTGCTTCTATTACCGCTTTATCCGCTAGAAGTCGTTACTATCTTTACTATGCTATCATTAGCAACGCTCTCTCTATTAGTTAGTATAAGCTATACTTACTAATATTTAAGCCCTAAGGGGCCTAGGCTGCTTCTACCTTAATAATGCAGAGGACCTGCTTAAAGAAGGGCTACTCTATAGGGTATATAATAGCCCGCCTAGCTTCTACTACTAAGTCCGCTTACTTAGCTATAATATAATAGTAAGTATTCCCTCTAGGGGTATTAATAAGAGCCCTCTTAAGGGCTATACTAATAATACGCTCTCTATATATAATAGAGTACTTAAAGAAGGAGCAGGTTATATTAATTATATTAATACTAAACTCTCTAGTAAGCTCTTATATATTATTAGTATTAAAAGGTATACCTCACGCAAGCTTAGCGTTTTTATATATAAGGTTTAGTATTAATATAGTTAAGGGATTAGGAAGAGGGAGAGGTATAAGGCCCTACTTATAGAGCTTCTTATACTTCTAGCTATAAGAACCCCTTAGGAAAGACCTCTTTAGTTAAGGAGTTACCTCTTATATAATAGCGTTTACCTTTAGTACCTTACTAGAAGGTCGACCTCTTAAGTTAAGAAGTTATCTTATATAGTAGCTTTCGTAGTACTTTACTAGAAGGTTTAGCGAGGGCGTTTCTAGGCTATAAGAGCCTTAATAGCCTATTTAGCTCTAATATAATTAGCCCTAGTATAGCGCGTATCTAACTTTATAATATTTAAAGGGTTTGCTTGCGAGTAGTAGGAATATATAGGGTTCCTATATTATTTTCCTTAACTAGTAGGGGGTATAGGTTAAAATACCTATATAATATTTCACGAATTATACCTGCGAACTAGGTGAATTTGTTATAGTCTTTTTATAAAGGGGCTGCGACGTAATTCCGAACTTAATAAAGAATACTAATACCCTAGTAGGTAAGCTACTAGCTTTAATAAACCCCTTATCTAGGAGGTCTTATAGGGTCTTTTTTTAATACTAGTAGCTCTTCTCTTAATATATTATAAAGGGGGCTCTAGGGGAGTAGTAGCTCCTTCCTATCTAGTCTTAGTATAGAGTTAATTTAGTAGTCTACCCCTAGTTACCTAGAGGGTAGTAGGTAAGCCTTATTAGGGTTAAATAAGTTAGGAAACTCCCTTAAGACCTAGTTTAGTAAATAGTATTATTAATCCTCTTTTAGTTTTAGATTTAAGGCTTTTTTAATATTAGATAAGCTAATAGCTTATATTAATACCTCTTTAGTACCCTCCTAGTACTTACTCTATTATCCCGCTAGGTATTAGTAGATTATAGAGAACGAGGGTATATTAAGGAACCTTATAGCTCTTATTTCTTTTATAAGGGGAGTTTCTTCTTAGTCCTTAAGGTATAGCCTAACTTATCCCCTCTTATAATTTACTTAGTAAGCTATAGTAGTATAAATAACCTAGCTCTATTCTATCTAAGGGCGCCCTAAGAGGATATTAGAGTCTAGGCTATTAATTATATATATAAAGATATACTAAGTATAGCTACTCGTTTCTAGGTTAAACGCTACTATATCTAATATATTACTTAGTAATAGTCTACTAAGTATATACCCTCTTATTAGTTAGTATCTCTTCTTAATATATAAAAGGTAGAGGTATTAAGCTAGGGAAAGGTTAATTATTATATAAGTATTACTCCTAGTATCTACTAGGGTATAAGCTAGATATCCTCTATTAACTCTACCTATAATAATAATAAGCTTATTATTAACTAGTTATTCGTATTTATATTTTTCCTAACTTAATATCTCCTCTTTAGGAAGCTTTAGAGCTTAATTTCACTCTAGAGTTAGTCTTTTCCTAACTCCTTATCTTCTTCTAAGGAGTTAGTTATTACCTAGTAATTATTTATAACCTTATAGTATATTATTTCTTCTTTTAAGGTTTTTATTTTTATAACCCTAGGTAGCTAACCCTCCTTATTAGGGTAGTACTAAGTAATATAACCTCTAGCTCTATAAATATAATAGGTATAGGGGTCCCTTATACCCTTCTAAAGTTATTAATCTTATACTAGGGAGGTACCTAAGGAGGATCCGGAGTTTTAATAGTTATAGCGTTTTAATTCCTTAACTTATAAGATATATATAGCTCTAGTTATATAAATATCCCTTTTAGTATTCTTAGTAGTAGATCTCTAGTAGGTTATTAGATAATTACTAGTAACCTTCTAGTACTCTACCTTCTATATAATACTCTAGACCTTTAAGAGCTAGCTATTATAATTAGCTAGTAAGTTAATAATAATTAGCTAATCCCTTAACCTAGGGGTAAGAGAGGCCTCTAGAAGTAAGATCTAGACTTAGCTAGGCTAGTTTCTATTATTTATATTAGCTAGTATCTATTTAAATCTTAGTAAGAAGGTTACTAGGGATTTATTCTCTTTTTACTAGAGGGTTTATAATTAGGCTATAGCTTATAACTAGATATTTAGGTCCTTATATATCTAGTCTAAGTAGGCTATAAAGTCCTTAGGGTTATATTTCCCCCTACCCCCCCTAGCTTTATAAAAAGTAGAGACTACTTACTAAGCTATAGTATCTAAGTAGGAGTTAATAAGGTACTATACCTCTATATTTATAGTATAGAACGCCCTATCTATAGTAATCTTATACCTTATCTATTATACCTAAGTAGTATATTCCTTCTACTTACTTAAAAACTTTAGAAGTAGGGGTAATAGCTTCTAGCGTATTATACTAAGTATTACTAATACCTTACTAGTAGTACTTATAGGGGTTTATATAGCTATATATTAGCTATTCCCCTATTTAGCTTCTTATAACTATTACTAGAGGGACTCTATTACTACTATTAAATTAGCTTATAATAGCTTATTTTAAGCTTTAGCTATATTACTATTAACTATCTTACTAACTAATAAGGAGTAGCGCTTAACTTATTATTATTATTATAGTAATAAGCTTAAATATATAAGGGGTTAGACCTAAGTTTATTTAATAAGAGGTTATTATAATATGATTTATTTAAGCTAAAGAGGAAAAGGGGAAGTTTTCCGCTCTAGTAGAGATTTTACTAGTCTATAGGGAATAATTAGGTAGGCCCCGGGTAGGCCCTAGGTAGCTCCTTAAGGTAGTAAACCTAGGTAGAAGCCTAGGTAAGCTTAACCCGGGCGTAGCCTATAATAATAGTTCCTTATAAACCTCTATACTATCTATAATTATCCTAGCTAGTAGAACTACTAGCTTATTATTTCTAGTATACTATTATAGCCTAGGTAAGTAGTTATACTTAAGTTATAGCTCTATTAAATAATCTTTATCTAGAGCTCCCCTAGTAGGTTATTATTATCCTCCCCGCTAGGTACCTATAGCCTCCCTCTAAATATTAGTCTCCCCTAACTATTAATATTATACTTAGTAATTTAAACCTTAGCTTTTATATCTAATAGGAAGCCCTAAAGTTAGTAAGTAACTATATAATATATAGCTTTATATATTATATCCTTTTTTATAGTTTCTAGCTATAGTACTTATAGTTTAGGGTTACTATTAAAGACTATAATATCTAGGATATTAGTATAGCCCTTCTAACATCTCCTTACTAGGGGGCTAGCTATAAAGTCCCTGCGGGGGTAGGCGTAGTCTAGTATTAGCTATAAGACCCTCCCCTACTTCTACTTATTATCTTACCCTTATAGCGCGTCTTATTCTCTCTAAGAGAGGGTATTAGGGGCTATTACCTCCTTATTAGGGTAGTATTTAATAGTAAAGTTATACTAAGATAGCTCCTCTACTTACTAGCTCTAGTACTCTATAAGGTACTACTTCTTTATAAAGTATTTAAGCCCCTAGTAATTAGTTAGTACCTTAAAAGTAGTTATATTATATAGCTCTACTCTCTATACCTATAGGTAAAAAAGAACTACTAGGAGCTCTTTATTATAAGTAGGGTAGTTATACTTTATAGGTAAGAGCTTTTATAAGTAGAATGCTATAGGATACTAAGTACCCTCTAGGTTAACTTATAAGAGCACCCCTCTTAGTATAAATCCTAAGTAATTAGTTTTAATAATAATCTTATCTTCTAGATTAAATTAGTAGAGTATTAGCTAGGTATTAAAATACTACTTAAGCTATAAGAAGGCTTATTCTTAGTTATCTCCTTATTAGAATATTATATTCTTCTTAATAAGTAATATAAGGAGTTTAATAATATCCCTATAATCTAGTATAAATATATTATAATAGTTTATAAACCCTAAGAAGCTCTAGACCCCCTTTAGGGAGGTAGGGGGTAGCTACTTAGTAGTTACTTAGAGTTTCTTAGGGTTATAAGAAAGACCCTCTCCTATTATTATAATAAACCCTATATACTTAACCCTTTTAACTAAGAACTTATACTTCGTAAGGTTAAGGTTTAGCTCTATATCTACTAGCCTCTAGAGGATCTCTTAGACCTTCCTCTCGTAGTTTTCTCTTATTTTATTAGGGTAGATTAATATATTATTTATATAAATAGTAATAAAGTTATTAAAGAAGTCCTATAGGGTATTATTAATATATTACTAGAAGCGAGTAAGGGTATTAATTTAGCTTAATAAGTAGATTATTTACTTAAATAACTTATACTAGGTATAGAATATAATTCTCTCTTAGTACTCTTTTATTACTCTTAACTTATAGAAAGCTATTATTATATCTAGCTTAATATATTACTTAGCTATACTTACTTAATATAATATCTTAGAGATTAATAAGAGGGGGTAGTAATCTTTCTTAGTAATTATATTAAAGGCTCTATAGTTAATATAGAAGCGAATTCCTCTATCTAGCTTCCTTATAAAGAGTACTAATACCCTAGTAGGTAAGCTACTAGCTTTAATAAACCCCTTATCTAGGAGGTCCTTTAGGGTCTTTTTTAATACTAGTAGCTCTTTTCTTAATATATTATAGAGGGGGCTCTAAGGGAGTAATAGCTCCCTTCTATCTAGTCCTAGTATAAGGTTAATCTAGTAGTCTACCCCTAGTTACCTAGGGGGTAATAAATAAGCCTTATTAGAGTTAAATAGGTTAGGAAACTCCTTTAAAACCTAGCTTAGTAAATAATATTACTAATCCTCTTTTAGTTTTAAGTTTAAGGCTTTCTTAATATTAGCTAAGCTAATAGCTTATACTAGTACTTTTATAATACCCTCTTAGTACTTACTCTATTATCTTACTAGGTATTAATAGATTATAGAGAACGAGGGTATATTAAGGAACCTTATAGCTCTTATTTCCTTTATAAGGGGCGTTTCTTCTTAATCCTTTAGATATAGCTTAACTTATCCCCCTTTATAATATACTAAGTAAGCTATAGCGTTATAAATAACCTAGTTCTATTCTATCTAAAGGCGCCCTAAGAGGATACTAGGGTTTAGGCTATTAACTATATATATAAAGATATACTAAGTATAACTACTTATTTCTAAGTTAGATACTACTATACCTAGAGCGTTACTTAATAATAATCTACTAAGTATATACCCCTTTATAAGTTAATATCTCTTCTTTATATATAAAAAGTAAAGGTATTAAGCTAGGGAAAAGTTAATTATTATATAAGTATTACTCTTAGTATTTACTAGGGTATAAGCTAGATATCCTCTATTAACTCTAACTTAAATAATAATAAGCTTATTATTAGCTAGTTATTCTTATTTATATTCTTCCTAACTTAATATCTCCTCTATAATAAGCTCTAAAGCCTAATTCTACTCTAGAGTTAGTTTTTTTCTAACTACTTATCTTCTTCTAAAGAGTTGGCTACTACTTAGTAGTTATTTATAACCTTATAATATACTAGCTTTTCCTTTAAAGCTTTTACTCTTCTAACCCTAGGTAGCTAGTCCTCCTTATTAGAGTAGTACTAAGTAATATAACCTCTAGCTCTATAAGTATAATAGGTATAGGAATCCCTTATACCCTTCTAAAGCTATTAGTATTATATTAATAAGATACCTAAGGAGGATCTAGAGTCTTAATAGTTATAATATCTTACCTCTTTAATTTATAAGATATATATAGCTCTAATTATATAAGTATCCCCCTTAATATCCTTAGTAATAGGTCTCTAGTAAGTTACTAAGTAGTTACTAGGGACTTTCTAACGCTCTATCTTTTATATAATACTCTAAGCTTTTAAAAGCTAGCTATTATAATTAGCTAGTAAGTTAATAATAATTAGCTAGTCCCTTAGCCTAGGGGTAAGGGAGGCCTCTAGAAATAAGATCTAGACTTAGCTAGGCTAATTTATAGTACTTATATTAGCTAGTATTTACTTAAATCTTAATAAGAAAGTTACTAGGGATTTATTCTCTTTCTACTAGAAGGTTTATAATTAGGCTATAGGTTATAACTAGATATTTAAGTCCTTATATATCTAGTCTAAGTAAGCTATAAAGTCCTTAGGGTTATATTCTCCTCTGCTCCCCCTAGTTTTATAAAAGGTAGAGACTACTTACTAGGATATAGTATCTAAGTAGGAGTTAATAAGGTATTATACCTCTATAACTATAATATAGAATACACTATCTATAGTAATCTTATACCTTATTTATTATACATAGGTAGTATATTCCTTCTACTTACTTAAAGATTTCAGGAGTAGGGGTAATAGCTTCTAGCGTATTATACTAAGTATTACTAGTACCTTGCTAGTAGTACTTATAGGGGTCTATATAGCTATATATTAGCTATTCCCCTATTTAACCTCTTATAACTATTACTAGAGGGACTCTATTACTATTACTAAATTAGCTTATAATAGCTTATCTTAAGTTTTAGCTATATTACTATTAACTATCTTACTAACTAATAAGGAGTAGCGCTTAACTTATTATTATTATTATAGTAATAAGCTTAAATATATAAGGGGTTAGACCTAAGTTTATTTAATAAGAGGTTATTATATTATTATTTATTTAAGCTAAAGAAGAAAAAGCGAAGTTTTGCTCTCTAGTAGAGATTTCGCTAGTTTATAGAGAATAGCTAGGTAGGCCCTAGGTAGGCCCTAGGTAGTAAACCTAAGGTAGTGAACCTAGGCAGAAGCCTAGGTAGGCTTAACCCGGGCGTAGCCTATAATAATGAAGTATTAGTAATAATATATAGTATTTAGTTAAATAAGTAAGATAGCTTATAAAATATAATATATAGGAGCCTATAAAGAACTTAGCGAATATATAAAAGGCTATTCGTAGGTTTAAGAGATAATATAAGAGGGCTTATAAGAAGTAAGACGATTAGTTACTAAAACTACTATAATAAGTTAGTAATCATAAATTATAAGATTATAAAATAGAAGCTAAATTAAGAAGCAAAAATATTAATTATATTAAGTAACGAATTATTCCTAATATTATAATAAGAAGGGGTATTACCCTATAAAAAAGGGAAAAAGAGCTAACTATCTAATTAGTTATTAATTTCTTACTATAGCTATAAGGGTAACTACTGTAACTACTATGACTATAAGTAGTACTACTATAACTACTATAGCAACTAGTTACTAAGCTATTACTATTAGTATCCCTAGTATTACTACCTATAAGCTAACTACTAGCTAACTCGCTGCTAGATCTATTACTCGACTCGCTATTAGAACTATTACTATTAAAAATAGTAATAATAACCTTAACTCTCTTAATCTTCTTTATTAACTCTTTGCTACTACTTTAGCTATACTTAGTAGGAGTATGGAGGTAGGAGGTATAGGAAATAAGGCGAGCACTAGTAATAATAATAAAGTAGGAGGGGATATTATTAGTAGTATATTTAATAGGATTATCCTAAAGCTCCCTATAAAAGCTAGGGAAAAAGGCGATATTATACTTATAGGTATATATAGGGATTAGCTTTATTAAAAGGTTATTAACTAGGTAATTAATCTTATTATAAAGGTAATTAATAGGATTATTATTATAAATATATAGTAGCTAAGTAGCGTTTAGGTACTAAAGAATATTAATACTATTATAAAGGGTACTAACCTAAAAGCTAGTAGTTAGTAGGATATAGTTAGTAAGGGAATAGCAAGTAATAGCCTATATAAACTAGGATATTAAGCGCGAGGTACTTATAGATTAAAGCGAGCTCCTAAAGCTAGAGCTACTCTATATTATAGCTACTATTACTAGTAGTAGGATTTTAAATAAGCTTAGTAATATACTTCTACACTATTAAATAATTACTAAGCGTAGGAAGAATATAATAATAATAAGGAGTGGTTAGGATATTATTACGCTACTAGATTTAGATCTAATAGAATATATTCTAAGTTATCTATATAGCGCCCTAAAGCTCCTAAGGGACTTATAAGATATTAGTATATAGTAACCTATTAGTAAATTAGTAGAGACTTATAACAGTATATTTCTTCTTATTAAAGTTATAATAGATATACTTCTATATATATTTACTATATATATAGTAAAGGTAGATAATATCCTAATATATTTTAGAAAGATAGCTAAGATAAGGATAGCTATTATTAGTATTACTAGTAAGGTTACCAGAAACAATCTCAGGATTATAAAGGTGTTTTATAAGAACTATACCTATATATATAATATAAGATATTATAGAGACCTATTAATAAGAAGCTAGAGAAGAGGATAAGTAAGATTAGGGGAGAAAAAGAAAAAGGGAGAAAAACTTAATAATTATAGCAAAAGCTTATAGAATAGGCGCTAGAATAGGAGAAGTAGCTAGATTAAAAAAAGATTATAAAGAGGAGAAATTCTAATTAGGTTAGAGACTTTAAAAAGAAGATACCCTTTTATACTTTAGGTCGCTAAGTAATAAAGCTAAATAATTACTAGTTATATACTACTAAATAGTTATATAACTATTAGTAACTAATTAAAAAGTAATAATAATAGTTAAAATTTAAAAATACTTATAATATTAATACGGTCCACGTAGTGGGCGAATTTTATAGGTAAAGAATCTATGATTTAGGAAAGTTTTCTCCTTAAAGGCGATAAACCCTTTTATAGAGGTTTACTATTAGAAAGGGCTAGAACTAATAGGAACTAGAAAGATAACAAATAATATAGCTCTACCTATAAACAGGTAAGAATATTAAGAGTAAGCTTAAAAGATATATAGAATAATTCGCAGATCTAATTAAAAGAGATTATCTAAATTAGGCGTAGACTTACTAAGGAAATACTACAAAACGAGGTATAGGGTTATTAAGGTGCTAATTATAATAATATATATACTCTCCTTAAGTCTACTACGCTCCTCTCTTCTATGCTCTACTTTATAATCTTCTTATAATAAGTCTATATCCTAAGGGAGTTTTCTAAAAGTTATATAGCTAAGTCTATCTTATCTTATTCTAATTATCCCCTTAAGACTTTTTATAATATTATAAAAGAGAGTTTTAAAAAATTAAAATAAAGCTACTTTATAGAAATAGTAAATAAACTCTATTTATAAATCTAATCTATTAATAATATCTTCTAAGTAAGCGATCTTATTATTAAAAAGGTCCCTTAGGTTTAACTATTTTCTACTATAAGTTATATCTTAATAATAGCTTTATTACTTCTTCCTCTTTATTATACTCCTTATCTTATTCTAATCCTTAGTATAGCTAAAACTACCCGCCCTATTATACTAAGCGCGAGAAGTTATAATAATACGCTCCCTTAGGCGTATTCTACTTAATCTAATCCTATTATTTAACTCTCTACTAGATATAATCTATATTACTATAGTTATACTTATTTAAAGGACTAGGCTTCTTAAGATATAATAGTATATCTATAAGTATAGTTCTTAGGTATTACTTAATAGTTATACTATAACTTAGTATCTATAAGACCTATAACTAAAGTTAATATCTAAGGTATTTAAGCTTATTATCTAGTATTTTAAATAAGGCAGATCTAGATAATATTAATAATCTATAAATAGGTTGAGGAATATCTACTATAAGAGATAGCGTAATATTATTATTATTTCTAAAGTCTACTATATTATTATTTATAGGTAAAGGAGTAGGAGGGTATAAAGGGAAGAAAGGTATTTTCTTAAAGTCTTCTTAACTTAATAGGGTATCTTATAGAGCTATGTTACTATTAATCGTTAAGTTATAGAACTCTATAGTAATTATAAATATATATTAAGTAACTAAGGGGATTTTAGAGTTAGAGAATAATATACTATCGCTTAAGGTTATATTACTAAAATATAGAGATAGTAATCCTTCTTAAATTAGAGCTCTAGCTTATTTAATATATTAGAGGCTATATATAAATCTATCCCTCTATTAAACTAAATTAATTATATAGTTATTAATTAATAGGAGCTTTTGGAGTTATAGAGGGGCTCCTATCTTATAATACTATATATTAAGGTCCTATATAGCCTTAATAAAGCACTAATTACTATTCTAGTCCTATATAGAGTCATAATAGAAGTAGTAGCTAGTTAACTAGTCTATAAAAATCGCAGCCTAGTAATAAATACTATAGTTTAGTAGAAAGAAAGCCCTAGTAATATCTTAGAGATTCTTTACCTCTACTCTTTTAGGCTTTATAAAAGCCTTATTAATTTCTTTCCTAGGTTACTAGGCTAGCTTATAGATTAGAGTATAGATACTATAAGGGTAGCTATTAATTATAAATATAAAAAGGGCTATAACCTCTAAATTATCTAATTCCTCTTATCTTCCCTTGCGTATTATAAAGGTCTAATAAATATTCTACCTAGGCTAAAGTTATAATAGATAACCCTCTTCTATACTAGGTTATTAAGTAATTCGTAGATTCTTAGTTTTATTATATATATTATAGGACTACTAATACGGGCTTATCTTTATTTAGTATAGGTTTCCTTTAGGTTTTATAATATTAAATCCCGCTAAGGTATTAGTAGAGTTAAATATATTATCTCTCGGGGTAATAGGGGCTAAGTAGGGCGATATAGATAGTTTTATAAGCCTAGGGTAATTAAGATACTTTATAAAGTTAGCTAATTATTATAAGTTATAATCCCTTTTCTATTTCTTATAGTTATTCCTTCTTTTAATATTTTAGATATTTAGTTCCTTTAATAATCCTTCCTCTCTATCTAACTCTTCTAGATCTATAAGTATTAATAAGTTAATATTTATCCTCTTTAGAGAGGAAACCTCTAGGTTTATAAATTAAGGGGTATATTTAGCTATTTAATATTTAATATTTTCTTAAGCTATCTTTTTCCTAATATCCTTATCTCTTAATTTAAAGTATTCATTATATAGAATTTTATTTACCCTTAGTTAGGTCTAGTATCCTTTAGGAGGTATTTTATTAATAAAAGCCTTTAATAAATAATTAATCTAAGCTTAATATCCTATTTTAATAAGCTACTTTAGAGGTACTAAGCTTCTAATCTATATAAAGGACCTAAGCTAATTAACTAGAGGCCTATAGTAGAGGGTTTATATATTAAGGTTCTACTAGGTATAGTTATCTTATTAAAACTTCCTTAGCTTTATATCTTAGTAGAAAGCTCCTAGTAATAAATATTAGAGTTTATAGTTATCCTTTAGCTCCTCTCCTTAACTACTAATTATTATAAAACTAGTTTCTCCTATCTTATAAGTCGATTAGTAAACCTATAATAACTACCTTAGTAGACTTAGGCGCTTATAAATAGATAAGGAGTATATTAGGGGACTTAGCTTTAATTTAGGTAATTATAATATCTCTTATATCTCTATTTTTAAAATCGTCTTCTATACCTCTAACTATCTTATAGTAGAGTAGTTAGCTAGGCTTAATAAGCCTTATAATATAGCAAGTAACTACTAAGATATCCTTAGTATATATTAGAGTTACTATTTTAAGTATACTAATAGTATTAAATATACTAGCTATAACTTATTATAAATATAAGGGGCGAATTATCTCCTCTACTACTTTTAAGGTCTTATTTTAATATTTAATAAGGATATATTATAATACTATATTAAAAGGGTCTATCTAACTAAGGATATTATCTATCCTAGGTAGAGGGTATATACTATATTTAATTAGCTAAGGCTAATAACTAAGCTTATTAGGAGGTCTAAAGCTTAGGATATCTCTATTATTTTATTCCTATACTTAAAACCTACTTATACTTAGTTTATTAGATATAAGCTCTATTAAAAGTCTAGTTTTAAGGATAAGAAGCTTTAAGGATCTTAACTCCTAGATCTATATATCTAACGCTTTATTATTATACAAATTAACTTTTCTTATTATAATATATTAAGAGAAAAGTTAATAAGGGGAAAGTATAAGTAATTTATAAACTAAAGAGCTAAATAGAAGTAAAATTTAAAGAAAATAAGGAGCTATAATATAGTAATTAATATTATATAGTTAGCAGATAAATTAAGTTTAAAAGTAAATAATATATATAAAGGGGGGAGAGAGAAGCTAGAGGGCTTAAAAGGTAAGGAGTACGTTTTTATATCTACTAATTAATTTAATAATATAGTAATTTATTAGTAGCTTATAGAAAGAATAATTAACTATTCTCCTATACCCTCCTTAGCCTTAATAAAGTAAAGTAAACCTAGGATAAAAAGCCTATAATAAATAGAATAGTAAATTAGGGTAATTATATATAGGGAAAGAAGAAAAGAAATAATAATTAGTAGTAGCTATTAAAACGAGTAGCCTAGTTATAAATTAAATAAATATTCTCCTCTATCCTCTATTATTAACTTCTCCTCTTATAGTAACTTCTTTTACTTAGCTATTTTAATCTTTATTTAACCCCTTTATACCTTCTCTCTTATATCTATAAATTATATCTTCTTATTATAGCTAATTATAACTTCCTTATCTTAGGTATTAAGAATACTAATTAACCTCGCCTATATTATCTCCTATTAGTAATAACCCTTTAGGTCCTTAATTCTAATATCTATATACTTAAAATAAAGAAAAGTAATATACTTCGTTTTATTTAATACTCTAATAACTAATTTTAAGTATTCTTTCCCTTCTTTTTAATATCCTTATACCCTCTAGCTAATAATTATAATTCTTAAGTAGTTATAAGCTTTATTTAGCTTTAATTTAATATCCCTAGTAATAAATATTTAGAGGTAGCCTTTATATTATAGATATTTTCTAATAAGATTACTAAAGTAATAAGGCTAGCTTTTTAAAAGGCTTATCTTAATAAATAGGATTTTAAATAAATATTTAAGGTAACTAAGGGGTCTAGAGAATTCCACTATTAAGTCTTTATTTATATCTCTATTACTTTCCTTACTAGCTTATAGGAGATAAAGGTCTTTTAGCGAATAGTAGCTATATATAGCTTATACATTTAATCCTAAAGTAGTTATAATATAATACCCTATATTTACTATAAAGAGCAGACTTATACTACTAAGAACCCTATATTAGGTATTTATATCTATAAACTATACTTTAAGTATATCTCTATACTAAGTACTCCTTATACTAACTACTTCTTTTATAAAACTTAAGAGAGTTATTTATATAATAATCTCAATATCTATAAGTACTATAAATATAGAATTAAGCGTAATAATAAGGTAAGAAGGAGTAGAGAATTTAATAATATTAAGGGGATCTTATAATCCTAAATTCTAATAAACGCTATAGTTATAGCTATAGCTAAGTTTAACTTCTCGCTCCTTTATAATAAATACTATTAATAGGCCTAGGAATATTATCCTAAAGTTAGGTTTATATACTCTTATTACCCTTTTATAATAGAGCTACCTCTAGAGTTAAACCTTATAGAAATTATAAACTACTTAGGGCTTTATATTATAAATTAAGGTAGGAAAATACGGTTTCTAGATATATTTATATAATATATAAGGGGAGTAAAAAGGAAAAGATAATAAGAAGCTAGTTAGGTTTTAATAAGAATTTAAGTAAATATTATATAAATAGGTTTATAAAGCTAAAGTTAAAGTATATCTAGGTATAAAAATTAATATAATCCTTTTTATAAGTATCCTTTACTTTCTCTTTAGTAAAAGGTAATTTAATATTAGTAATAATCTTTTCTAGGAAAGAAAAAGGGGGGGGTAAGAAAGGTTTATTAATATCCTTACTAGGGGCTAATAACTATATTTTTAATACCTTCTCTCCCTTTCTCTTCTTCTCTCTTATCTTTAGGTTATTAATCTTATATTTATTTAGCAAGGAGGGGTAGCTTTAGTATTATTACTAGGAAGTTAAGGATCTTATACTTTCCTAGGCTTAATTACCCTCTTATAACTACTAATAGATATTAAAGTTATCAAAGCTATTATTATATTAAATAATAGTAAGGGGTATACTTTAAATAAATAGGGAGTTATTAATACTATCTCTTACCCTTATCCCTAAAGTTTAGGAATATTATCCCTAGAATCTTAAACTTTTAAATTAAGAGATAAAAAGAAAAGAGAATTAGACTAGGTCTATAAATTATTAATTAAAATACGTTATAATAAAAGAAACCTTATATATCCCCTAGATCTTCTATCTTAATATACTCCTTTTCTTTCTCTTTTATTATTTTAGGAATCTTAATAACTAGTTATTATTTAGCTTTTAAAATCTTAAATACCTTCTCTAAATCCTTTAAATATTAATTTAACTATATTATTAAATATAATATATCCTCCTCTTCTTCCTAATACTTTTCCTAGGTATTATAAGTTCTTCTACTACTTCCTTAGGTATATAATTAATATACTTTTTATTCTCTAGCGCTAAAAAGACTTTTACTAGGTTTCTTTCTAAATTAGATTTATAAATATCTAAATTACTTAGTTCCTAATACCTTTTAGGAGCTTAAATAAATTTATAAAGTCGATTTCTACTAAATATCCTTTTAATAACCTTATTACTTACTAATATTACTAATTAATATAATAGAGCTTTTAGAGCTTATAAAAGGATATAGAAGGGGCCTTATTATTAGTAGTTAAGCTTTTTAATAAATAACTTATTAATAGAGCCCTTAATATTAAATATTAGTACTAAACTACCTACCTCTAGCTTCTCCTTCTTTATAGTCCTCTTATATTAACTATTATAGTATTCTATAGTCTTCTTATATTAACTATTAATTATCTTTTTAGCTTATTTTCTATCCTTATCGAGTTATAGGAAGGCTTATAGACGTATTTAAACCTCCTCTTCCTTTATTATTACTAAATCCTAATTAAGAACCCTCTAGTTTAGTATTAGGGTTTTAATAGGAATAATAGGCTTAAACCTATATAGTAAGTAGAAAGGGCTAAAGCTAGTTAAAGTATAAACGCTTAATTAGTTTATAAATAAGGTAGTAGGAAGGTATAGCTAAGGGTTAATATCTCTCTATCCTTTAGTCTATATTAATAATATATAAGTAATTACCTAATAACTAGTTATAACTATACTATTAGCCCTTAGGTTATAAGTAGACGTTACTTTCCTCTTTATATTATATTTCTTATTAAATTTAATAATAATATCCTTATTCTCTAGTCCTCTATTAATAACGAGTTTGCTATATAGTTTATAGTAGTAAATAATCTCTTCTTAAATAAACTTAGTAACCTTAGCTAAAGTTACTCTCTTAAGCTAGTAGGCTTTACGCTATCCTATTAGTAGATCCCTTATCTTAATAAGGTATTACTTACTTACTCTTTATATATCTAATAATATCTTAGTAAAGGGTAGTCCCTTTAGAGAGCTATAGGTCCTTATATTATCTATATATTAAGCTCTCCTCTTTTAATAATTAGAGTAACTTTTTAAGGATTTGCTAATCTCTATATATATACTAGCCTAGATATAGTAATTAGATAGTCTTCTAGCTATAGCTTACTTACCTTAGTAATTACGCTCTTTATAAGCCTTTATAATTAATTTCTTCTACTACTTAGAATTACTAATAACTCGTTATAGTATTAGCTTTTAATTTATTAGTTTAGTAAAAGGTAAGTAGTTATAAATGTAATAATCTAACGCTCTAGTCTTAAATTTATAATACCTTACTAGTAAAATTCCTAGAGGATATCTCTATATTATTAAATAGTAAGCGATTTATTAAGAGTATACTAAATAGGTCTATAACTTATTAAGAAATATATCTAGGATATTTATTATATTACTAATAACCTCTATATTTCCTATTAAGACCTCCTCTATATATTACTTATTATTATAATATTAAGCTTAATTAAAGAAAGAACTAGCTTCTATATCTATAAAGAAGATCTATAAATTAATCTAAGAGTTAATCTCCCCCTTAGCTTCCTTATTA
>JAVHLU010002310.1:0-19383 GCA_036785755.1 Colletotrichum ledebouriae
TATAGTTATTACCTTATATTTTATAGTTATTAAAGTATTATTAAAGAGATATTATATAGGTATATAACTATATATAATATAGTTATTTATTAAGGTTTGTATAAACCTTATAGGATTATTATAGAACGTTTAAGATATACCTTCGGTATTCTTACATATTATATATAGAGAAGAGTTAAAAAGGTAGGGGAGTAGCTAAGTTATTTTATTTAAAGTTAAGATAATAATAGCTACCCTACTTAGGCTAATAGGAGATAATAGATTCTATTACTATTAATAAGAGTTAGTAAATAAAGGGTATTAAAATAATAATAGCAATAGTTATGAAAATAGAAAACTACGACTATTTATACTTCGCTTATATCTAATATAAATAATTTTATTTTATTATCTCTTTTATAAATAAGCTTATTAATAAGTTATTTGTAGATATATTGCTTTATATTTAGGTATTTTAAGGGATATTATACAGTTAGGCGCTTTTCTAGCTACTATTATATCTAGGGGGGTATATTATAATACCTTTAGTATTACTTATTCCTAGCGTAGTATATAACTAAAGTTAGCTCTAGAACGACCTTTTTCTAGGGGTTATTCCTCTAACTATAGTTATAAGCGACTATATTATAGCTACTCTCGTTATAATAGAATAAGCTCTTTAGTAACTATAAACATGGCCCTATAGGACGTTTCTCAATAGCTGCAAAGTCTATCCAGGAGATGCCACATGGCCCTCCGACGAGGCATGGGATTCTCTCAACGTGCGCGTCGACAACCGCCTGCTCAAGCCACGTCCCCAGGCTGCCGTGTGCTATCCCGGCCCCGAGTACGATGCGGCTCGTTGTGCGGCAATGTCAGCCAACTGGACCAACTCGTACATCCACCTCAATGACCCCATCGAGATGTTCTCCCCCGTCTACCAGGGCTTAACGTGCGTCCCGCCCAACATCCACGACTCCGGCAACTGTACTATGGGGGGCTTTCCTTGGTATGTTATTAATGCGACCTCCCCAAAGCATGTTCAGGAGGGAGTCAAGTTTGCCAAGGAGACGGGAGTGCGACTTGTTGTGAAGAACACCGGGCATGACTTCTCTGGCAAGTCAGGCGGTGGAGAGTCGCTGAGCATTTGGACGCATTAATTGAAGGAGGTGGAGTCCATCGAGGAGATTGTCGATGATGTGGAAGGATACTCTGGACCCGCATTCAAATGCGGCACTGGCGTACAGGCCTTCGAGATATACGAAATCGCGTACCGGCACGGAAGAGTCGTCGTCAGAGGTGAGGGTCAGGTAAGCAGGCTTCTGCCATGTTGGGCTCGCGACCAACCTCACTTCATCCATCTAACACGTTTTAATAGACTGTAGATGTAATGGGAGGCTACATCCAAGGCGGCGGCCACTCGCCCCTGAGCTCCATTTATGGCACTGGAGCAGACCAGGCCTTAGCATTTGAAGTTGTCACCGCCGATGGTGACTTCGTCACGGCAGACCACAAGCAAAATTCGGACCTCTTCTGGGCACTCCGCGGAGGTGGCGGCTCAACCTTTGGGGTCGCGACATCTGTGACCGTGAAGGCTTTCCCAGATGTACCGACTACGGCTTCTGGGTTTAAGTTCTCGACGGCAGATGGGCTCACCAACGACACCTTTTGGGCTGGCGTGCGGAGCTACTTTGACCATTTTATCCAGAATGCCGACAACGGAACATACTCTTACTTCCTCATGCTGCCGAACAGCCCTAGCCCGGGAAACTTCCTGTTCCAGATGACGCCCTTCTTCGCACCGAACAAGACGGCCGCGGACGTGGAGACTTTGCTGGACCCATGGTTCACCGAACTTCGGGATCTGGGTATCCGATTTGACCCAAACATCACGGAATACGATTCCCTCTACCCAGCTTGGAAAGACTTCTTCCCCTTGGAGGTTGTCGAGAAAGTCAATGTGCAAAGCGGCTCACGCCTATGGCCGCGAAAGAAGTTTGAATCCGAAGAGTTGAAGCAAGCAACCTCCGACGCCATTCGTACATCTCTCGAGGCGAATCGCGTATTTGTCGGTTTCAATATCAAAGCCACCAGCCCGGATAACCCAGACAACGCCGTTAACCCCGCCTGGCGCGAGAACATTCTCTTCGCGCTTCAGTCGGTCCGCTGGTCCGTCAACGCCACAACCGAGCAGATTCTCGAGGCCAGGGACGGATTCACGTTTGGAGACATGCAGCGGTGGCGAGACGCCTCTCCGGGTGCGGGTTCGTGTCTCGCAGAGTCCGACCGCATGGAGCCGAACTTCCAGCAAGCTTTTTACGGCGACGAGAAGTATCCTCGACTTCTTGAGCTGAAGCGGAAGTGGGATCCCGAAGACCTTTTCTACGCAGTTACCGCTGTTGGAAGCGAGTTTTGGAAGATTGAGACTGCGGACGGGCTACCTCATGAGAACGGAAGACTTTGTCGAGTTGATTAGGGCGACCTAGAGAACTGTATTTGGCTAAACCGATTCTCCTGCTTGTTCGAAATTGATTAGCTGCCTTGGTCCCCCGCGCAAAAGCCTCTGTGATAAAGTTCCGAGAACACCTGGATGCCAGACTCGCGACCTTCACGGTTCGCAGCAAACGACTGAACTCTATTTGTTGGGTATGTCCGTGTGCTCGAGATACTGGAGAAATACCTCTCTGGACATTTAAAACGTTCAGGATTCCTTCCCTTGGACCTCTGTCAGTGCAAAGGAGTCAGAATCCAAGCAAGAGCCGCAAACAATTTTCGACTTCTCGCAGCAACCGGGGCCGACGGCGCCTAACCACCACCACCAAGATGGATTCAGACGCACTCTTGAACAACCTCGCATCGAACAAGACGGCTTTCAAAGTCTTCAGCGCCAACGCCACGAATTCCTCAGAAGAATGGACTCAAGAGCAGCGCTATGAGGAGTACCTGCAGTCCATAGAGCCCTCCCCATGGTCTTCGTTCAAATATCTGCTCTTCATGTACATGATCGGCGTCGCGTGCTTTGCGATATCTGTGAACTGCAGAGAAAGGTACCGGGCGGCGTTCATAGGCGCTTTCTGCGCCATCGGTGTCGAAGTCGTCCGCTATACCAGCACGCTGAATCTCAACTACGCAGTGAAGGACACGATCCTGAAGGGCGTCATCATTCATTGCTTGGGATCGGTGGTCATGGTCTTGCGCGAGAAGTTCGTGCTCACCGACGAGCAAAAGCGGCTTCCGTGGGGACGACGCGCGATCGCAACCTACAAGACGATTTGGAATGGGCGCTTCGTCGGGACCAGTCGCCCGGCTCCCGTCTATCACCTCCTGAAGAAGATGGAACAACAACAACAAAATGCACCATCTGCGGTCGTCGAGGAGATTGCCGAGAAGGTCCACAAAGAAGCGGCCGAGACCGAGATCCAAGGCAGCAAGACGGAGCAGAAGGGTCTCGGCGGCGTTCCGGCTCCCCATCATTCAACAAACAACCAAGGCGTTATGCCGCAGACTTGGAACTTCGCTTGCAAACACGCCGCCATAATGTGGCGTAGCCCCCGACTTCGCTTCCTGATAAAGTCGGCCGCGCACGTTGCTCTGATCATCTTCATCGACAACTTCAAGGACGTCATAGTCCAGCGGTACCTCCGGTTCGGCTGGGCCGACGTCGCCGACCACAAGCGCGGAATCGTCCGGCGATATTTCCGGGGCGATGACGTTGCTGTCCGCGAAGCCGTCATCCGAGCCTACTTCGCCTTCGAGGGACTGTGGGGTGCTTACAACTGGTACAGCCGCTGCCATCTAACCTTTGCCATCTTCTTCGTCGGCATCGGCTTCGACGAGCCCGAGGAGTGGCCGCCTGTCTTTGGCGACATCCGCCAGGGCTGGAACGTCCGCCGGTTCTGGAGCAAGTACTTCGACCGCATCATCTACCGGACTATCAACGGATGGGGAGAGATCGTCATGGAGCTCTCTGGCCTGGGACGGCGGCCGTACGGCAGCAAGAAGCGCTGGGTCTTGAACGGTCTCGTCTTCGCCCTCAGCGCCTTCTTTCACGCGTACACCGACCACTTGTCTGGCATCGAGTGCGGTTTCTGGGCGGAGATGGCATGGTGGATGGGTAATTACGTTGTTATTGTCTTCGAAACGGCCTTCTTGTGGGCTCTGCAGACGTACTGCCCGAGGTTCTACAACGCGATGAGCGGCAAGGTTGGCAAGACGATCGGGTTTTCTTGGGTCTTTTACTGGATGTGGTGGTCTTCCCCAAAGAACCAGTTTCCCGCCATCAAGTGCATGTCGAACATGTACTGAGAAGTTTCCTTGCAACAGAAGTAATTGGAGGAAGCTGGATGTTTCTATCTATTTCCGGAAGACCGGTCTTCGCCTGGGGTTTTGATCACGGTGTTCGGGGCCTTCATAATCATTTATAATACTGTTAATATTGGATGGCTTCTAAAATAAATGTGATACGTTATGAATAGAAAACTTCATAAAAAAGCTTCAGGCATCACCTCGAATCTGCAACTGAAGGTGTTCGTCCTTTGACGAATGCGATTGGGCGCAGTCAGGCAAGCGCTCCGGCGTCGCACAATATGAAAATCACCGCGGCCAAATCGCGGAGCAAAGCCGTGAGCAGTCTCTCCGTGGAGAAATTCGAAGGAGCCTAGATATCTCCCACCAGTTTGTCTCCATTGATAAGGCCCGCGGGAAGGCTTTCGAAATCTGAAAGTCGTTATTCTTGGAAACCCATGATGTTCATTGTGGAGAAACCTATCGACGTGTCGAAGACCATCAAGAATCTCACCTTGGAGGAGAAGCTTAGACTTCTTGCGGGAAAAGATACCTAGACTACGCATTCAACAGATCGATCGAACATACCTTCCATCACGGCAAGGTCATATCGCCTGGGGGTAATACTGCTTCACTTAACACGAACAGACTTCCGATGGACCCCACGGGGTTCGTTGTATTGCTTTCTTCAATGGTGTAAGTGGTTCTGCGTCACCCAAGTGCAACCAGCTTACGTTTACAGCCGCCAGGATGCTTGTTGCCGTCAACCACAGCCACGGGGGCGCCTTTCGACATTGAGATTGTGCATTCCGTCGGTGCGATGCTCGCCAAGGAAGCGAAGGAAAAGAAATGCCAGGCCAATCTCACCCGACGGGTTGTTTACAGAGGTCCCTGCTCATCGGCCGTGGCTTCGAGGCTTTTGGCGAGGATCCGGTGTTAAGTGGTACTTTGGCATCGGCGTACATCGATGGCGTCCAGACAAATGGTGTGTAGGTCTGCATCAAGCACTATGCCGCTCATGATCAGTCGACCACGTCGATAAAGGACTCCATCCGGGTTACCGAGAGGACTATGCGCCAGCTGCATTTGGTGCCCTTTCAGATCACTGTCAAAAACGCCAACCCGTGGTCCTTCATGACGGCATACCATCGAATCAACGGTGTCCACACAAGTGAAAATACCTGGATGCTGGAGAGAGTGCTGCGCCAAGATTTGATAGGGAACGGACTGGGAATGAGTGCCTGGTTCGGAACTTATAGCACGTCAGAGGCCGTCAACGCCGGCTTGGACCTTAAGATGCCGGGTCCAGCAGGGTGGCGGGGTCAATTGTCTGACGTGGGCTATACTTTGCCGCAAGGCCAAGGAGGCAAATGTTGACGAGCAAGTTCGTGACCTGTTAAACCTGATCCACAAGGTGCTTCTGGGCTGGATTACTGCCCTGATGGGGACAAGAGGGATACGAATCGTCATTTACGCCGCAAAGTGGCTTCAGATTCTTAACCCCACTCTGTGGCTACTCTCTTTCTGCTGTATTGCAATAGATAACTCCTTCCCTTTTGCCCTGCGCCCGTACGTATGACAGCTGACAAATTTGGGTTGCCTCAGACACATAACCTACTGTTAAGAAGGTTTAATAGTGATGGCTATGACGAACTGCCTAGTATATAAATCAGGCTCGGCCGAGTAGGGCCTCCCATTTTGCACTGTTAATGCTCCGACTGAAGATATTCCATACTTCAAACACTGGCCTATGTCTATTTGCACTCTTCGCCGGCGGCTGCAAAAATTCTAATATCAGACATATTAAAGGTGGTGTCATCCTAGTGTCCGCTCTGTGGCTTTCCCTTAACTTGATTGGCATTGTTGGGGTGGACAGCGGGAGAAGGCTGCCATGTTTGTGAGTGGGTTGATTCAGGTCTGTTCTAGAGAGGTCAAAACTAGTATTTGATATGTTTTCATGGCCTGGGTTGAGTGTGGGTTAGTTTCTATCCGTAGACTCAAGGTCGTTTGCAGCCAGTGGCTCCCATTTGTCCAAGCCTCGTCGTTCCGGTCATGTAGCTTAAATATTATAACCATTAGGCAAGAAACGGGTTTGGAAACACTGATGCAAAACTGGAACTTAAGTGAGCTAAACTACTCTAGAGTTGACACGGAGTTTCATGACATGAAATCAAGTCTACAGCGCATCTCGACAACCATCAAACGTCGCATCCATCACAACGTATAACCCTACCCGCCTAAAAATGGCACCTTCCATCTCTAACCTTTCTACTATATCAGCCCCTCACTGTTTCTCTTCCGCTGATGCTCAACCCCTCCGTTCAGTCGAGCGATCATGGTACTTTCCTGGGGTTAGGCATTCCGAATTTATCAATAAGGACATCAACAATCCTTATGCCTCTAATTCCCCTGCCGAACCTGTTCACTCCTTCGGATGACCCGATGCGCGGAGCGTCGATTCCCCCGAACTTTTAACGATGAGCGGCTATTCCCAAATTTTATTTCCTCCCGGCCTCTGCTCTCCGGCGTGCCTCGTCAACAACGGTCTTAATACTGTCATAGTGTCACGAGCCAGGATAATGTTGCAGGGAAAAGGGCTTAGCGGGCTAAGTTAGGGAAGTCCGTAGGAGTTAGGAGCTATAGGGAGGTATTAGGTAACCCCTAGATAAGTCCTCTAGCCCTTATCTAATAGTTAGAGGGCTAGAGAAGAATATTTAACCTGAGATATACCTAACTATACTAACCCTATTACTTTATATTATACTAGTTTATAATACGTTCTTCTCTCTTACTTATATTAATAGGCGTATAAACTATTAGAGTAGTATAATATATAATAATATAATACCTATCTATAGGTCTATTAGGGAGATAAATATAATATTACTATTAGGATCCCCTACTAGCTAGGAGTAATTAAATAGCTAAATATAGGATAAGATACCTATTAAATAGAATAGTAATAAGAGTACTAATAGAGGACTAAGTAATTAATTAATAGAGGCTAAATTAGATTAGCTTATTAAGGAGGAAGAAAAGAAGGGGTAGCTAAAGTATAAATAGGAATATCTTAAGGCTTTAAGGGCTAGCTAATTATTAACCCTAGCGAGTAACCCTATTACTTACTAAGTAGTTATTAGTAGAGAATTAAAGAAGTATTAATTAAAGCTCTAGGGGAAGTATCTTCTAATACTTAAGTATAAAAGGGGTACTTAGACTAACTTTAATTAATTTATATTTAATCTTAATATATAGTTTAAGATAAATAAGATTATATTAGACCTTAAAAAGGTATTATTTATTACTAGGTACCTAGAGGGGCTAGTAGTAAAGCAATAGACCTTATACCTCTCTATTAATTATAGTAATAAGGCGAAGGATATTACTTAGGTAGTAATAAAGGATTAGTTAGCTAATAGTATAGCTAATATAAGGTCTAGGACCCTTAGTATATAAACCTAGCTTAAATAGGCCTACTAATAACTAGGATAGTTATACTAGAGCTTTATTAACTATTATAAGGGGATTAAGATAGAGAGCCCTTATTAATAACTAGAGGAGATCTGGGTAGCTAACGTAGTAGCTAGGCTAGATCCTAAGCTCTAATACTATATTATAGCGAATAGGTTATTAAAATCGCAGCTTAACCTTAATACTAAGGCTAGAAATACTAAACTTATAGTTAATATATAGATATATAAGGCACTAGTAAGGGACTAGGGGGCTAATAATAAGGGGTAATAACTAGAGGGCTAACCTACTAACCTAGAGGGACTAACCGAGGCCTTAAAAGAGCAAACTTACTTAGGCTATAGTAATACTAATACCTACTAGGAGGATACTAAGGACTAGGATATTAGGAAGGAGATTATCTATTATAGTTATAAAAAAAGGGGCTATATCGCGCTAAGGTACCTATACTATAAGAAGTATAGCTACCCCTACTATAAAGGGAAACCCTACCTTAGTAAATAACTAGAGGAGGACTAGGTAGTAATATATATAGTTTAATAGGATAGCAACTAGCTATATTATATTAAAGTAATAATATAGGTCTGAGTTATAAGTAGCTAGAAGACTAGTGCTATACTTATTAATTATAGGGCTAATAAGAATATTATAAACTAGAGGATTATAACTAATACCTAACTAGAGGCTAATAAGTTAGAACCTATTAGGGGAATATAAGTATCTAAAGGACCTAACTATAATATATAGAAGTTAGTAACCTAAATAACTAATAGTATAGGCGTCTAGCGGATAGCTTTATATAATTTTAAGATTAATAATAGTAATAATTATAATACTATCCTAAGTATCCCTTAGTATATAGCGGAGTACCCTAATCTTAATTAGAGGGAGTTAGGCTAGACCTTTCCCTTATATAAGAAGAGTATCTATCTTATTATAATAATAAAGGAGCTTAGATAAATTAAAAATAAAGTAAGAGTAGTACTTATAGGGGTACTATAAGTCTACTAGATATTAACTACTAGTTAACTAGAGGATACTAAGGAGCCTAAGATTAAAATAAATATCCCCTTAGAATACTAGGACTTTAAGAAGGTATTTAATATTAACTTAGTAGGAACTATACTAGAGTTTAGGACTACTAGGAGCTACCTTATTAATCTAGAGCCTAGTACTAAGCCCCTATTTAGACCTATCTACCTACTAGCTAAGAAGGAATTAGAGGAGTTAAGGGATAATATCTATAAAGCCTTATAAAAGGGGTAGATTTACTTATTAATAAGTCTAATAGGGGCGCTAATCCTATTTATCCTAAAGAAAGGAGGTAAGTTAAGATTATATATAAACTACTAGGGACTTAACTAAGTAATTACTAAGAACTATACCCCTCTCCCTCTAATTAATAAAATCCTTAATTAACTCTCCTAAGTAAATTATTTTATAAAACTTAATCTTAAAGATACTTATTACTAAGTAAGGATTAGAGAGGGAGATAAGTAGAAGATAGTATTCTATATATAATATAGCTATTATAAATACTATATTATATTATTTAGGCTTATTAATATACCTACTACCTTCTAGATATTCATTAATAAGTTACTTTTAGGCCTAGTTAATATTATTTATATTATATATTTAGATAATATCTTAATATTTACTAATAATATAGACTCCTATATAGAGGTAATAAGATAGGTACTTACCTAGTTAGAAGCTAATAGCCTCTATATAAACCCTGATAAGTATAAATTCTATAAAGAAGAGATTAACTTCCTTAGGTTTATAGTCTTAGTAAATAGGATTACTATAGAATAGGAGAGAGTCTAAGTAATTACTAAGTAGCTAGTACCCTACTATAATATAAGAGATTTAGTAGTTTCTAGGATTTATAGGGTTCTATAGGAGATTAATTAAGAATTACTCTAAGATTTATAGCCTACTTACTAACTAACTTACTAATATAGCTAAGGGATAGCTAGTAATAACTAAAGAGGTACTAGTTACTTTCTACTAGCTCTACGCTTTATTTATAGAAGCGCCTATACTATACTACTTTAATCCTATACTCCTAATTTAAGTTAAAACTAATATATTAGACTTTATAATAGGGGTAATATTAAGCTAGCTAGAGGGGGATATATAGAGATTAGTAGTATTAATGTCTTAGAAGCTTAAGGGCGCGTAATTATATTATAGCACGCTAGAGGTAGAGCTACTAGCTATTAGAGAGGTAGTAGTAAGGTAGTAGTACTACTTACTTTACTCCTAGTATTATATCTAATTTATTATAAACTACCTAGGTTACTAATACCTCGCTAATAAAAAGACGCTTAGTAGCTACTAGGCTTAGTTATTATAAGACCTATTAATATTTAACTTTAAAATTAAATATAAGCTAGGTTATTATAACCTAGCTAATAGCCTCTTATAGAGACCTAACTATACCCTAGGGGATATAGAGATTAATAAAACTAGGGACTTGCTCCTATAAGACTTTCTATAATATTTTAATAAAGCTACTATTTAGAAGGTAAGTACTAGGTAGTAATAGGATACCTAACTAATAAATACCTCGCTAGAATAACTTATACCCCCGCTCTAGGAATAAGTTAAGGAGGCCTAATAGAAGGACCCCTTTTATATTAATAAAGAGTAGGAATAACGAGGCACGAGGTAGTTATTAGATAACTCTAATATCCTAAGATATTAAGAGGGCTTATATATCCCTAATAACTACTTGCTTTAGAATAAAGTCTTTAGAGTATTTTATAATAAACTATCTAGAGGTTACTAAGGGGTTACTAAGATACTAAAGAGAATTAGAAAATCGTTTTTCTAGAATATATAGAAGACTAATATAAAGGAATATATTAGGATATATATAATATACTAGTATATAAAACCGAGATACTACCTCCTATATAGCAAACTCACGCCCCTACTAGTACTTACTAGGCCCTTTAAGTAAATATTAATTAACTTTATCGCTAAATTACTACTATTACTTATAACTAAAAATAAGCCTTATAATAATATTCTTATTATTATTAATCGATTTATAAATTACTCCCTATATATCCCTACTCGGGAGTTACTTACTACTAATAGGTTAGCTATGCTACTAACTAAATATATCTTCCTTATATTTAAGCTCCTAGAAGCTATTATATCTAATTAGGGATTACTATTTACTAGTAACTTCTAGTCTAAAGTATACTACTTACTAGTTATTAAGAGGAAGATTAGTACTGCTTTCTATCCCTAAACTAATAGCTAAATAGAACGCTAAAACTAGAGTATTAAGTATTTTTTAAGGACTTTTTATAATATTAACTAGGACGACTAGGTAATATAGCTCGACCTAGCCTAATGTATTTATAATAACTCCTACTATAAAGCTACTAAGACGTTACCTACTAAACTACTAAAAGGATATTCCCCTCGTAGACCTAATGATATTAAACCTTAGTTAAAGGTTTTAATCCTAGTAGTATATAAGAGAATCTATAGCTTACTTATATAGAGGTTAGCTATTACTAACTTATTTTAGAAGTATAATAAAATATATAGTAAGTTCTATAATTAGAGGAGGACCCCTATTATTTTTACTATAGGAGACCTTATCCTACTTTTAACTAAAAATATTAGGTAGAGGTAGCTCTTATATAAACTTTCTAATAAATATTTAAGCCTATTTAGGATCTAATAGGTAATTAATAGGGGATAGGCATATAAGCTATAGGTAGATAAAAAATACTAAATCTATAATATATTTATACCTATATAATTAGAACCCTTTTTTAGCTTAGCTATTTTACTATAAGATATCCTAATTAATAATAATAATAATATCTATATAGTAAACTATATTATTACTTATAGGGGCCCTAGATATAACTATTAGTACCTTATTAAATAGAAGGGCTATAGCGAACTAGATAATTTATAGGAGCTATAATATAATATATTAATAGACTTACGAAGTAATTATAAAGCCTAATTATAAGTAAAAGCATTATAATCGCTATATAATTTAATAGATAACTTAATAGGTAACTAGTAGTTAGGTAGAAATAGGGTATACTAGCTAGGTATCTTAATTCACTAGCCCAAAAGCCCCTAATAAGGTAGAAAAAGACTAGAAAAATACCTAAAAGTAACTAATTACTACCTAGAGGTTATTAGTAGCTTAGTAGGGGCGCTCCTAAAAACTTTAAGTCTACTAGGCGCTAGTACCCTTAGTATTATTATTATTATTATTATCTCTCCCTATAATAGATATAGTAGCTAAAGCCTTATAATTCTACTTTAAGTTAGAAATATTAACTAGTAAAGCACTAGAGAGGTACTAATAGGGCTTAAATAAACTTATAACTTTATTATAAGAGTTAAGTAACTTCTTAGTATACTTAGCTTATACCTCCTTCATTACTAGCTACTTCTAGGCTAGTTACTCTATTATTATATAATAATAAGTAAGCTCCTTATACTATTTATATAGTAACTTAGTTTACTTCTTAGCTTCCTTAGCGAGGCGCTATTAGTAAGTAGTAGCTTCTTCTAAGGCGCTTATCTAGTAATCCTCTAGTTTTATAGAGATCTCTACCTCCTTAGCCTTATATTTCTTAGGTATAATATTAGCCTCGTTCTTCTTAGCTTAGAGGGCTTTTTTAACTATAAGCTAAGTAATAAGGATCTCCTCCTATATATAATTAGAGATCAATAATAAAGTACTAGGGAGGTATAGGATAACCTACCTTATTCTTAGTATACTACGCTTAAATATTAGGCTTAGAATAGCCCTTATTTCTTAAGCGCTTAAGCCTATTAATAGCGCTTATTATATAATAAGTAGGCTATAGGGAGTTAGTAGCTAAGAACTAGAAAATAATAAATAAAACTTATATTAAAGTAAGCCTTTCTATTACCTATTTTAATATAATACTTATATTTAGTAGAAGCGCTTAAGAAATAAATAATTAGTAATAAACTTATAAATTAGTAAGTAATTTAGAGCTTAAAGCTAGTAAAGTACTAGATAAGTACTAGCTAAGTACTAGCTAAGGACTATATACTTACTACTACTCTTAAAGTATATAATTCAGCTTATAAGGAGCTTAAGCTTAGTACTTATATCTATAAGTAGCTCCTACTTTACTTATACTAAGAGGTAGTAATAGTAAGAGCATACCTAGAGCTTACTTATTATAGGGATACTAGTAGTATCTAGCGTAGTAGTAAGGTAGGGAATAGTATTAGTAGTATTAGTAGTAGAGGATAATATAATAATAAAGTCGTTATATAGTAATTAAGATAAAGTTATTAGTAGGGGAGTAGGAGGCTAATAGTAAGTTATTAGTAGTATTAGTATTATAAATCTAAAGAAGTAAGAAGAAGAGATTTTAATAGAGTAAAGTTTTAAATAATATTTATATGTTTTTAACTTAATACTAAAACTAGGTTTTTATATAGCTAAAAGGAAGATAATCTCTAGATTATTATATTATTTAGCTTTTACTAACTTTACTAAGTATAAGGAGGTACTAGATAACTACTAGATAACTACTAGTAGTACTCTATATTATAATAAAGACTTCTTTATCCCTAGGGGGAGAATATCTTTATTACTCCTATAAAGGTACTAAAGATATAGTAATAAATAGAAAATATAATAATTCTAAGGGTAAATTTAAAGTAATAAAAATAAGCCTAAATAATAATACGTTTTAATATAGCCTTATAAAAGAAGGAGTAACCCTTATAAGGGAACTTAGCTATAGCTATTTAGATAACTACTAAGTAGTCCTAGACCTATCTAATAAAGCTATAAGAGTAGTTAGAGTATAAGTATACTTTATTACTAGCTTATTACTCCTCTAAGCTATAAAATCTCTTATTACCTAGGTATAAGAGCTATAAGAGTAGCTAGGGTAGAGGATAGGTACCCTACTACTAGTTAATTACTCCTCTAAATAACCTAGCTATTTAAAAACGAGTTATATAATTAGAACGAGGGATATTAAATTCTAGATCTATAGAAACTAGGAAGTTATAAAATCTTATAAGGAGGTATTAAGTACCCTCTAGATAATTATAGAGTAAACTAGTCTAAGGGTAGACTAGTTTAGAGGGGGGGGATTATATTATAAGCTAGGATAATATTATAGGGAAAAGGGCTTAGTAAGCTAAGTTAGAGAAGTCTATAGGAGTTAGGAGCTATAAGGAGGCACTAGGTAACCCCTAGATAAGTCCTCTAGCCCTTACCTAATAATTAGAGGGCTAGAGAAGAATATTTAACCTTAGATATACCTAACTATACTAACTCTATTACTCTGCACTATACTAGTTTGTGATATATAGAATCTCTAAGTGCTCTTCGCTATTCTAGATATGTGTTTCAGGTCCAGTTCTCCACTATCCTGCTGAGCCAGGCTCGCGGCTAAAAACAAAATGTTCCTGATTTGCCGGCTATTAAGCCCCTTAGTCCAATCCCTAGCCTCTTCTTCGTCCTTGAACCAGCGTCGAATCATTTCCTTGTCCTTCACCTGGTCAGGCTTGAGCTAGCCAATGAAGTTGTCAAAGATCTCCTGTTTCTGGTCGCGTTGCAGATCATCATATTTGATGCTCAGATTTACGCGGCTCTGTACGGCAATATCAAACTGGGTGATTCGATTCGTCGTAAGTATTAGGATGCCCTCATAGTACTCGAGGACCCTGAGCAAGACCGACATTAAAGCGTTCCGGTTGAGATCTGATGTATGACTGCTCCGCGACTCGAGGAACACGTCTGCTTCGTCAAACAGCAACACAGCCCGCCAATTCGCTGCCAGTTCGAAGAGCGCTTCGAGATTTTGCTCCACTTCCGCTGGCTTGAGACCAATATCGGAGACGCCGACAGAAAAGAGCGGCTTGCCGGCGAGCTGGGCGACGCTTTCTAAAGAGAACAAAAAGAAACAAAGTGCTTAGCCGAAGGAGGGTCCTATGCCTGATTATACTGACAATCTCAATGGCGGACTTACCTGCAGTAAGAGTTTTTCCAAAACCTGGTGGCCCGTGAAGTAAAATCACTAGCCCCTTTCCTTTACCTCTGATAATATCCGTCATCAATGGCTTCGAATTAGCCCCACTGGAGTGACACCGCACTAGGTCCTTGATTAGCAACTTTTGTGTCGGAAGAAGCTGTAGCTTCTCAAACGCCTCGGAGCTACGCAATTCCTTGATGTCCTTGAGGTAGCTTTCCCATTCTTCGGTGCCTTCGCTGGAGCTTGTCTTTTGCTTCCCTACGTTTAACTCCAACCAAGTTCTTGTATCCAGATGATAGCCAAGTACCCTTGGAGGGCAAATCTTGAACTGGAGATCCTCGAAATAAGTCTGCGTCTTCACGCCGTCGTAAGCCATCTTCTGGCTATCTCTGAGAGCTGCGTTCGTAACGCAAGCTGGGCATCGACACTCATTATCTCTGCGAGGAAAGTCTGCCGAACCCATAGGTGCGTAAATGCCTGACCATGGCGAGTACTGAAGGTAGGCTTCGAAGTCCACCATAACACGGCCTTGGATCCGTCGTTTCTTGGGTGCTCTCCGCTCTTTGCCCCTCTGGCTGCTTCTACCAAACATAATGCGCCACAAAAAATGTTCGTCATCATCGTCGGCCTGATTTTGAAAGCCAGTACCGTGAGAGACTATAAATCCGTCGTAATCGAACATCTGCGATCCCTGCTGCTTCACGCATAGTTCCGCCAACCTCTTACCGCGTTCCAGCAATGCCGCTTCCATTGCTTCTCGTGAAGCTTCATCAGATCTTGATGCGTCTTCCGGTTTGTGGAACTTGAATGGATGACAATGAAGTGTACTGATAACCTTGCTCCCCGTATACTGTTCGAATCGGAATTGCACCGGCACTCTCTTGAAACAAGCCCCGTCCCAGTCGTAGGCCCAAGCAACCATTGACCATGACACATCTGACGTGTCTTTTCCAGGTTTTTCGTCCGTGTCGCGCTTCTCGTTGGAGTCCTTGACGATAAAAAGCTGAGGTTCGTTCATGAACAGAGTCGAGAAAACGATCTCCCCAGGTGGAAAGACGGTCCACAAATGCTCAAACTGAATAGACCCAGTGTTGTTCTGCGCCTCGACTGATTGAAAGTACTTGCCCAACTCTGGCATCGTCTTGACGAGCTTTAGCATCAATTTCAGTTGCGCACGTGCGTTCTCAAGGTTGCTGGCTTTTCCCAGATACTCCAGCGCTCGCGCCTTTTGCTCCTCAGACCCGGCCATAGTGACGTCTGTACGGGGTCCCAGCTTTTGGATGCGAACCTTCATTTCCTCCGTCCGGGGCGAATCCTCGATTGCCAGTTCATTAAGTCTGTCCCAGTTGTGTATTAGAGGCTCACAAGGGCTGATGAAGACGACAGGATCCTTTGTTTCGTCCCAGGAAGAAGGCGAATCAGGCGGGGGAAGGTGCAAATTGGGATATGCCTCGAGAGCTACACTCAACAAGGCCTTCAGCTCTGGTGCTCGGACGCTTATCTCCGTTTCGGAGTACCTGCCATTCTCTTCCACGATCCGGGCATATTTCAGCTGCTGGGGCGACTCTTGGCTTTCGCTTCCAGTCTCGATAGATTCCAGTCCCAGCTTGACCAATTCGGAACGCTCTAAGGCGCGCTCTGCTGAGCCATCGATAGGTTCTCGTGGACGCTGAACAAAGAGACACCTTGGCGTCTGGGGACCGTTGTGTGGAGGGGTTTCAACAGATTTGGTTTCGATCTCTTTCAACTCGTCAGATGTACCCTAGCATGGGTCGTAAGCACAGGCACTTCAGTGAGTGTACCGAGATAATGGCTTGAATTCTTTCATGACTTACTTGCTGGGAATTCATACTCTTTCCAGCGAGCGGAACAGGGTCAGAAGTGGCCTTCTCTTTGTTGGTCTCACCGACCCTAGACTCCAAGTCCTTGATCCTCAGTTCAAGCAGCGCCATGTACCTGCGTTCGAGGGTGGAAATGGTGTCGCTGGACAAATGCTGCATTTCTATCGCCATCATATCAAACTGCAGGATAATTTGAACTAGTAAAATGATTATGGTTGGGTCTCGTTGCTGGAAGTCAATGAAGCAACAGATGACCATCAACCTCTCCGAGCTGAGGAGTTCGAGCTACATTTACTGACTGTAGACATGAGGTTCTAAAAGCTGAGACTACCCTTTCCCACCTATCAGCTTCTGTGTGGTCAATACTGCTTGAATAATTCAATAGTCGTATGCAGCTGAACCTGAAAAGGTAAACCGCCATGCGGAAGAAAGACACAGTTGTTGTAATTTTCAACTTTCTGACCACCCATATATATCTATAGGCGCAGATCAATTACTGACTATTTTTATAATAGCGAAGGCTGAGACTATCTTTTCCCACCTATCAGCTTCTGTGTGGTCAATGCTGCTTGAATAATTCAATAGTCGTATGCATCTGAACCTGAAAAGGTAAACCGCCATGCGGAATAAAGGCACAGTCATTATGGTTTTCAACTTTCTGACCACCCATACATATCTATAGGTGCAGATCAATTACTGACTATTTTTAGAATAGCCTCATTTAACAGTGAGGCTACCACTGAGACGTCTACCCTCATCAAACCATTCTGAACCCCTCTTCCAGCTGATGGCAACCTGTTATCCCAGGTGATTTTCTGCCTGATATAGATAGATCTTACTACATAATGTAATGACCTTTCTGCACGATGTATGCAGATACTACTTGGCGACACAGCGTTCTATACGGCAAGAACCTCCCGCCGGTGTTGATTGGTGTTCTTGGAGGCACGATACGGTCCGGAAATCCCATGCATGCTTCCTTAAATGCACAACTTCATCTGGAATGTTCGTAGGATGTTGGCTATACTGCTACCTTTCCGTTATAACCGTGTCTTCAATTCCTGAGGGTTTTCTTGAAGACCAACGATAGGCATCTCTAATGCACGTGTCAATGGGAATACATCCTTCCTCTGCCGGGAAACCTTCAGCTTCAAGACCAACCTCTTCCCACAATAGTCGTTCCCAACATAGAACAATCAGCCGAGTCTTCACATGGGGTTAGATACACCAGTGAAGAGATAGAAGGATTCTGGACCAGAACCGGGAATGAGCTTCAGCGGTGAGGATCTGCAACAGCATTTACCCTCTTATCTATGTGTTATTGATTGTGACAATCTCTAAACCTATTTCCTCCTCCAATAGCTCTGTCATGGAGAAGGCTGCATCTACTTCTTTAGACTCTATTGAGTTGCTCTGGCAACGAACTCGCAAGCATGTCCTTGAAGGTGGTTGGCGATGCACCTTCTCTAAAGCGACACCAGACGACGTATCGGCTATCTCTGCCTCAGATCTCGACGCGCTAGACAGACTCATCCCTGAGCGAATCAACACCGCGTCTTCGCTGGAGAAATCTCATCGTTCTGATCCAAGAATCAGCAAACGAGCTGGCAGGAGGCTGTGCGACTTTCTCGTGGGGTTTCGAGGCTACTGTCAAGCTTACTCAGGTGTGGTGCAGCTCATGGGGGGCATCGACCAGAGCTTTGTGACGGGTGCTCTTCAAGCTCTAGGGCTATTCATGGTGGTAAGTAAGAATTGACAGCTTACATGAGCGAGGGGGGTCTTAAAAGGGATGAAGACCATTTACTTGGCCGGGCCGTTAAATAGGAGTATCCCTGATAACATGCTCGCAGGTTGCCGCGAACAAGGTCGAAACAGAAATGGCGCTTTACAGCACGATTCGGACATTGAAGTCTGAGTATTCGCCGATCCAAAAGCTAGGCGGCATCTACAGGAACAGCAGTGTATTAAAGGAGTGCGTTGCTACTGTGTACCGTCTTGGTATTGAGTTCATGCAAGAGGCAACCGTCTATTACTCTCGGAGTTCCTCCATGAGGATCTGGCACGTAATAGTCCGACCTCCCCAACTTGACTTGGAAGAAAAAATATCAGATTTACGAAAGGCAGTTGAGGAACTTGTCAAAGAGCGTGACATGGAGGCACACTTGCGGCTGGACAGAGTAGAGAGCAAAATAGACGCTAGGCTTGAGCGTAAGTGCTGCACGCTCCTTCCTCGGCCTTCCTCCAAATAATGTGTCCACCCAGCTACAAGACTTCGTCTCCTTACTAGATGAAGAGTTCTCGCACCTCAAGAGGATACCCCCCTTTCGAGCCGAAGATTTGACTTCCCAGGTTCCATTCAACATTTGGGTGGAGGAAACAGCACAGGTCAAAAGATCAAAATTCCTACTTGTTCACGGGCAAACAACAGCCCTCTGGGACACGGCTCTGGCATGGACATCCCAGGCTAGCGTCGAAGCAGTACGATTGTTGGAGGACAAGCAAGCTATCGTGTCGTGGCATTTCTGTGAGCCAGACAACAAGTACGAAGTTGACATCGGAGGTGTCCGTCGCCCTATTCCCGCCGATAGCACGACCGCTTTTTACCTTCTATTTTAATTAGATTTCTTTTTAAGAAATCCCTTACTATAGGTATTTTATATTGAGCTCGGAATTACGCCGCAGCCCCTTCGCAAAAAGACTATAACAAATTCACCTAGTTCGCAGGTATAATTTGGGAAATACTATATAGGTATTTTAACCTATACCCTCTACTAGTTAAGGAA
>JAVHLU010002311.1:0-19373 GCA_036785755.1 Colletotrichum ledebouriae
TTATAAATAACCTAGCCCTGCTCTATCTAGGGGCGCCTTAAGAGGATATTAGGGTCTAGGCTATTAACTATATATATAAAGATACGCTAGGTATAACTACGTATTTCTAAGTTAAATATTACTATACTTAGTATATTACCTAGTAATAGTTTACTAAGTATATACTTTCCTATAAGTTAATATCTCTTCTTAATATATAAAAAGCGGAGGTATTAAGCTAGGGAAAAGTTAATTATTATATAGGTATTACTTTTAATATTTATTAGGGTATATACTAGATATCCTCTATTAACTCTAACTTAAATAATAATAAGCTTATTATTAGCTAGTTATTCTTATTTATATTCTTCCTAACCTAATATCTCCTCTTTAATAAGCTCTAGAGCTTAATTTCGCTCTAGAGTTAGTCTTTTCCTAACTCCTTATCTTCTTCTAAGGAGTTAGTTATTACTTAGTAGTTATTTATAACCTTATAATATACTAGTTCTTGTTTTAAGGTTTTTACCTTTATAACCCTAAGTAGCTAGTTCTCTTTATTAAAGTAGCGCTAAGTAATATAACCTCTAGCTCTATAAGTATAATAAGTATAGGGATCCCTTATAAAGCTATTAGTATTATACTAAGGAGGTACCTAAGGAGTACCTAGAGTTTTAGTAGTTATAATATCTTACTTCTTTAACCTATAAGATATATATAGCTCTAGTTATATAAATATCCCCCTTAGTATTCTTAGTAATAGGTCTCTAGTAGGTTACTAGGTAGTTACTAGTAACTTTCTAGCGCTCTACTTTCTATATAATACTCTAGACCTTTAAGAGCTAGCTATTATAATTAGCTAGTAAGTTAATAGTAATTAGCTAATTCCTTAGCTTAGGGGTAAGGGAGGCTTCTAAAAATAAGATCTAGACTTAGCTAGGCTAGTTTATACTACTTATATTAGCTAGTATTTACTTAAATCTTAGTAAGAAGGTTACTAGGGATTTATTCCCTTTCTATTAGAAGGTTTATAGTTAAGCTATAGCTTATAACTAGATATTTAAGTCCTTATATATCTAGTCTAAGTAGGCTATTAAATCCTTAGGGTTATATTTCCCCTTACCCCCCCTAGCTCTATAGAAAGTAGAGACTACTTACTAAGCTATAATATCTAAATAGGAGTTAATAAGGTATTATACTTCTATATCTATAATATAAAACGCCCTATTTATAATAATCTTATACCTTCTTTATTATACCTAGGTAGTATATTCCTTTTACTTACTTAAAAACTTTAGGGCTAAGGGTAGTAGCTTCTAATATATTATACTAAGTATTACTAATACTATACTAGTAATACTTAAAGGGGTCTATATAGCTATGCGTTAGCTATTCCCCTACTTAACCTCCTAAAACTATTACTAAAGGGACTCTATTATTACTACTAAATTAGCTTATAATAGCTTATCTTAAGCTTTAGCTATATTACTATTAACTATCTTACTAACTAGTAGGGACTAGCGCTTAACCTATTATTATTATTATAATAATAAGCTTAAATATATAAGGGGTTAGACCTAAGTTTATTTAATAAGAGGTTATTATAATATTATTTATTTAAGCTAAAGAAAAAAAGGGGAAGTTTTCCTCTCTAATAGAGATTTTACTAGTCTATAGGAAATAACTAGATAAGCGCTAGGTAAGCCCTAGGTAGCTCCTTAAGGCGGTAAACCTAGGCAGAAATCTAGGTAGGCTTAACCCGGGCATAGCTTATAATACTTAGGGTAGCTTAGAAGGCCTAGATAATAGGGTGCGATAATATTTAGGGAAATTCTTAATAAGTCTAGTATTATATAGTATAGAATTATATAGAAAATAATATAGGAACTAATATCAAAAGATATCCTCAATAATATTATTTTCTCTAAGTTCTAATTACTCCTAAGAGCTATAAGGGGCTGAATTATTCTAAAACGTAACTATAAAAGCGGCTAATTATCTAAGTAGTTACACTTAGATCACTAAGTGGTCCATGCCCAGATTTACATAGCTATATAGAGGAAGTAATAAGGAATATTTTCCCACTAGGAAGTAGATAGGTATAAGGTATATATGATTTTCTATAGAAATCTAAAGGATTAAAGTATTATTATTTTATTATTTTATTATTATTATTATATGAAGTTCGGAATAACGCTGTAGCCCCTTTGTAAAAAGATTATAATAAATCCATCTAGTTTATAGGTATAATTTAGGAAATATTATATAAGTATTTTAACCTATACTCTCTTAACCCTAACTTTATTATAGACTTCGTCCTATATACCCTTCATGGCCTCTAGCCACTGCATAGTGATTTTACCTGCTCAAGTGCAACAGACCTTCTAACCCCGCGCCTCCTGACAATACATAGCCTTCGGTTACGTGATCCACTAGATAGCCTCACGATCTTTAACTTCATATTAATAATAACGTGGTTTTTAATTATTTAAACTACGAAACTATTAACTTTTCCTCTTATATACTACCCGCGCTACTATTAAATACCGCCTCTATTACTGCTTTATCCGCTAGAAGTCGTTACTATTTTTACTATACGATCGTTAGCAACGCTCTCTCTATATCAAAGCAGTTAGCGCAAGCCGTACTTACTAATAAGCCCTAATAGGCCTAGGCCGCCTAGGCTACCTCTACCTTAGTAATATAGAGGACCTGCTCGAAGAAGGGCTACTCTATAGGGTATATAATAACCCGCTAAACTTCTATTACTAAGTTTACTTACTTAGCTCTAATATTATTATACCTTATAGAGTCCCCTATAGGGGTATTAAGGTAAGCCCTCTTAAGGGCTATATTAATAATATACTCTCTATATATAGCGGAGTAGTTAATAAAGGAGCGGGTTTTATTAATTATATCGAGGCTAAACTCTCTAGTAACCCCCTCTATACTATTTATACTAAAGGGTATACCTCGCTTAGGCTTAATATATTTATATATAGGGTCTAGTACTAATATAGTTAAGGATTTATTATAGGTTATAGGGATAAAGATAAGGAAGAGGGAGAGGCATAAGGCCTTGCTTATAGTAGAGCTTCTTATGCTTCTAGCTATAAGAACCTCTTAGGAAAGACCTCTTTAGTTAAGGAGTTACCTCTTATATAGTAGCATTTACCTTACTAGAAGGTTAACCTTTTAGGTTAAGGAGTTATCTTATATAGTAGCTTTCGCAGCACCTTGCTAGAAGGTTTAGCGAGGGCGTTTCTAGGCTATAAGAGCCTTAGTAGCCTATTTAGCTCTGATATAATTAGCCCTAGTATAGCGCGTATCTAACTTTATAATATTTAGAGGGTTTGCTTATAAGTAGTAGGAACGTATAGGGTTCTTATATTATTTTCCTTAACTAGTAGAGGGTAGAGGTTAAAATACCTATATAGTATTTCCCGAATTATACTTCCGAACTAGGTGAATTTGTTATAGTCTTTTTGCGAAGGGGCTGCGGCGTAATTCCGAACTTAATATATCCTTCTTTATAATAACCCTCCCCTTGAGCGCTTATAGCTATTATAATAGTTATAAGCTATCGTAATACCTTTAGCATCGCCTGTTCCTAGCGCAGCATATAACTAACGTTAGCTCTAGAGCGACCTTTTTCTAGGGGTCGTTCCTCTAACTATAGTTATAAGTAACTACGTTATAGCTATTCTCGTTATAATAGAATAAGCTCTTTAGTAACTATAAAAATAGCTCTATAGGATATTTCTTAATAGTTATAAGCCTAGCTCTAACTAGACCTCTAACTACTATTTTAAAATATACCTTTATTACTAAAAGTACTTATTAAAACTTCCTCTCTCCTATTCCTTCTTTGCTCCTAATTATATATTATCCTCTACTACTATAAACCCTCTATTTCTAAATAACTTTAATTATAATATCTTCTATTACTATTATAGTAGTATTATACTACCTAATTATATATAGGAACTTTACTACTTAGTATATTATAATCCAGGCTAAAGCCTAAGCTACTAGAGTCTAGAAGTATATTAACCTAGATAACCCTAAGAGACCTTTATATCTAGGTAAGACCTTATTAGAAACCCTAACCCTTAATATATATATTACTATATAAAACTAGGATATTAATACTTAGTACTTATAAGAGAAGAGCGCTTATAATTAATATATTACTCTATTTAATTAAGAGGCTTTAGAAGAGGCCACTACTAATACTACTTCTAGGATTACTCCTGAGTCTATTACTAGGATATAGATAATAAATAAATTATAACCCCTTTAGCCTCTAGCTACCCTAGTTATAATTAATAAGAATACTATAGGTATATAGGAATAATACCTAGAGTATTTTTATTTACTCGCTATATAAGAGTCTAAGTATACCTATAAGGACTAAGAGTTTAAATAGATTAACTATCTAGTTATAGAGACTATTACTTATAATATTACTATACCTATATATATAGAACTTCTCGCTTAAGGGGATATACTCTTTATAGCCCTATTGCTAATCTTAAATATTACTACGCTCCTAATAAAGCTAATACCCTTACTACTATTTAAAAGGAGTATATCTAAGTCCTAGAAAAAGTAAATAAGAGTATTAATCCTAACGCCTAGATTAAGGACTTAAGGGTAGTTTATTTTCGCACTACCTAGCTTAAGCTTCTTAAAGTAAGTAGTACCCTCGCTTTAAAAACCTTTCTTTAAGTAGTAAGTTATTACTTTATACTTACCTAGGCTAATATAGAGATTATAGATATCCTTAAACGGGAGCGAGCAGGGACCCTAGTCTCTAATATAAGCTAATATATAGATATATTTAAGGACCTCTTATATAAGGATATACTCTACTTAAGATTATAAGGCTAAAGCGCTAGGGTCTTTATAATACTAGCTAACTATACGGATAAGGCTAACCTATTAAGCGTTCCTATAACTAGTCTCCTATCTAGTAGTAAATAGTACTTATATAGGTTAAGCTATTAATAGCTAAGTATTAATTATAACTACTTAGAAGCCGCCTTAACTAGACGTTACTAGAAGGGTCCCTATATATTAGTAATAAATACGTAAGCAGCTTAGATCTATAACTAGTTAAATAGTAACCTACGCTTTCTTAATCTTTATCTTAAACTTGCTTATAAAGGCTAGCTATACGCTATACCCTATAAGAATAAGAACTAATAAAATAATAAGGGGGGTAATAAGGGTTTATCTAAGAAATCTAATATAGCCCCTAGTTACCTTACTAATATAATAGTAGTTACTTTCTATATAGCTCTCTAAATTAAGGTTAGGAATAATATAGTTAACTTAGATAAAGAGTACCTAAGTATCTTTATAACCCCCTACTTAGGACCTTATTTATTATATACGTCTATAGTCCTAGATAACTATAGAGGGATATACCTTATAAATAATAAGTCCCTATTTATCCCCTCTTTAATTAAGTATTATAATAGAGAATAGGTTAATTCTAGAATAGCTTTATACCTAATTATTAAAAAGGATATATAGATTATTAAGAATACTCTTAATAGCTTAAAACTTATAAATATAGAAGACCTTATACTTTATAATATAGGATATATAGAGAGCCTTTATATTAATATTATCTCTAAAGCGCTATTTTAGAAGATAGGTATTTAGTATTTAGGGTATAACTATATACTTCGCTTTAGAACCTATAAGAATAGTATTATAGTTAAGAAACTTATTACAAAAGCGAACCTCGCCTTCCTTAACTATAAGCCTCGTTCCTTATACTCTATCCCTAAGCGGATCCCCTAAAATATTAAGCTCGGAATTACGCCGCAGCCCCTTCGCAAAAAGACTATAATAAATTCACCTAGTTTATAGGCATAATTTAGGAAATACTATATAGGTATTTTAACTTATACCCTCTACTAGTTAAGGAAAATAATATAGGAACTCTATATATTCCTACTACTTATAAGTAAACCCTCGTATAAAGTTAGATACGCGCTATACTAGGGCTAATTATATTAGAGCTAAATAAGCTACTAAGGCTCTCGTAGTAACGCCCTTACTAAACCTTCTAGTAAGGTGCTATAAAAGCTATTATATAAAATAACTTCTTAACCTAAAAGGTTAACCTTTTAGTAAGGTATTAAAACTAAATACTACTATATAAGAGATAACTCCTTAACTAAAGAGGTCTTTCCTAAGAGGTTCTTATAGCTAGAAGCATAAGAAGCTCTACTACTATAAGTAGGGCCTTATACCTCTAACTCTTCCTTATTTATAAAGTCCTAGGTATACCTATAACCTATAATAAATCCTTAACTATATTAATACTAGACCCTGTATATAAAAACGCTAAGCTTGCGCGAGGCATACCCTTTAATACTAATAACGCGCGAGAGCTTATTAGAGAGTTTAGTATTAATATAATTAATAAAACCCGCTCCTTCTTTAACTACTCTATTATATATAGAGAGTATATTATTAATATAACCCTTAAGAGGGCTCTTATTAATACTCTTAGAGGGGATACTTACTATTATATTATAGCTAAGTAAGTAGACTTAGTAGTAGAAGCTAAGTAGGTTATTATATACCCTATAAAGTAGCCCTTCTTTAAGCAGGTCCTCCGTACTATTAAGGCAGAGGTAGCCTAGGCCCCTTAGGGCTTAAACGTTAGTAAGTATAGCTTATGCCGACTACTTTAACATAGAGAGAGCATTACTAACAATTATATAGTAAAGATAGTAACGACTTCTAGCAGATAAAGCAGTAATAGAGGCGGTATTTAATAGTAATATAAGTAGTATATAAGAGGAAAAGTTAATAGTTTCGTAGTTTAAATAATTAAAAACTACGCTATTATTAATATAAAGTTAAAGATCGTGAGGCTATCTAGTGGGGCATACATAAGTATAGCTATAGTTAGGAAAGGTAGTCGGCAATTATAATCACGTAACCGAAGGCTATATATTATTAGGAGGCGCGGAGTTAGAAGGTCTATTGCACTTAAGCAGGTAAAATCACTATGCAGTGGCCAGAGGCCTCCCCTAAAATATTAATATTATTATTAATAATATAAACTATATACTTATAATATATAAGTATACCTCTTTTATACTACTACTAGACTAGAGTAATAACGCGATACCTTAGTACCTCTAAAGTAGCTACCTTAGCCCTAAGGCTCTAGAGCAGCTAGTATATACTACTCGGGGGGTAAGGATCAAAGGCCTAATATACCTATAGTACTAATACTACGCAGTTATATATACTAAATAGGTAATTTTGAGATAAATATTAGAAGATAAGGTAATACGCCCTTACTATAGGATGATATAGGATCTATTTAAATACCCTAAAGGCTTTAACTAGAACTAGTACCTCCTTATTATTAAGGATAAATATATTAGTTAGCTCTTCGCATTCCTATATGTTAATAAGACCTATAATAGCGTTATACTCGCTCTATATACCTTTAAGTAAGGCCTCTGGCCACTGCATAGTGATTTTACCTGCTTAAGTGCAACAGACCTTCTAACTCCGCGCCTCCTAATAATACATAGCCTTCGGTTACGTGATCCTTTCCTAACCACAGCCGTACTTATATGTGCTTATTATACTAGATAGCCTCACGATCTTTAACTTTATATTAATAATAACGTAGTTTTTAATTATTTAATAGACTATAAAACTATTAACCTTTCCTCTCGCGCACTACCCGCGCTACTAATACTACCTCTATTACCGCTTTATCCGCTAGAATAGCTATGCTATTATTAGCAACGCTCTCTCTATATCAAAGTAGTTAGTATAAGCTATACTTACTAACGTTCCCCTAAGGGGCCTAGGCCGCCTCTACCTTAATAGTATAGAGGACCTGCTTAAAGAAGGGCTACTCTATAAGATATATAATAACCTACCTAGCTTCTACTACTAAGTCTATAAACTTAGCTATAATATAATAATAAATATCCCCTCTAGGGGTATTAATAAGAGCCCTCTTAAGGGCTATATTAATAATACGCTCTCTATATATAATAGAGTAGTTAAAGAAGGAGCGGGTTTTATTAACTATATTAATACTAAACTCTCTAGCAAGCTCTTATACGTTATTAATATTAAAGGGTATACTTTACGCAGGCTTAGCGTTTTTATATATAAGGTCTAGTACTAATATAGTTAAGGGATAAGGAAGAGGGAGAGATATAAGGCCCTGCTTATAAAGCTTTTTATACTTCTAGCTATAAGAACCTCTTAGGAAAGACCTCTTTAGTTAAGGAGTTACCTCTTATATAGTAGTATTTATTTTTAATACCTTACTAGAAGTTTAACCTTTTAAGTTAAGAAGTTATCTTATATAGTAGCTTTCGTAGCACCTTACTAGAAGGTTTAGCGAGGGTATTACTATAAGAGCCTTAGTAGCCTATTTAGCTCTAATATAATTAGCCCTAGTGCGGCGCGCGTCTAACTTTATATAAGGGTTTGCTTGCGAGTAATAGGAATATATAGAGTTCCTATATTATTTTCCTTAACTAATAGAGGGTATAGGTTAAAATACCTATATAGTATTTCCTAAATTATACCTGCGAACTAGGTGAATCTATTATAGTCCTTTTGCGAAGGGGCTGCGGCGTAATTCCGAGCTTAATACCTTTAAGTAATAGGTATTTTAATAGAAGGGACTTTCTATTTATAAGATTAGATAAGACGTCGAGAGGTTAGTAATTTTATTTATAGGCTATATAGGATATAAGGATTAGACCTATATAGAAGGAATAGAGGTTAAAATAACCCCTCTATATATAAAAGAACTAAATAGCAGAGGGGAACAGGCTAGTTAGGAAGTTATAACTCGAATAATTAAGATACTTATTATAGCTAGCTTACCTATAGAACTATAAACTAAGATAGTACTAGTAGTAATAAAGCTTTATAATATAAGCCTACCTAAGCGCTATAACTAGCGTTCGCTACTATAGGTTAAAGAGGAGTAGTTCTACTAGTACTTTTACTAGTAGTAACCTAATAATAGAGTAACCCTAACCCGCAACCTTTGCTCTTACTAGGGATATATATACGCCTATAGCTACTATATATACCCCCTTAAGAGGGAATAAGAGAGAGGAATTAATAAGAGAGACTTTAAGGTAGTGCTATAGGGATATATTAGATACCTAGTAGGATATATTCTAAATACTTATAACCTATATAGGGTCTAGATCTATATATTATAAATAGTTATTATTATATAGAATATAACGTTTAATAAATAGACTTTCTATATAAAGGATAGGGTAAAGGAAGCTATCCTAGAAGATATTATCTATAAGATAATAGAAGAGATTAAAGAGCTTATAATATAAGTTAACTTTAAACTTTAGATCCTAGGTATTATAAATAAAGATAAAGCTATATTAATACTTATAACTAAATAGTTACTTATACTAACCCTTATTCCTATAACTAAGTCTCTAGATAGAAGAATCTTAAAACTTCTAAAAGGATAGGTAGGTTAAAAGGGGGGGTAGCTATTATCCCCCGATCTTATACTAGAGCTAGATAAAAGCCTAGCTCTAATAAATAAAGTAGTAGGTATAGTATATATATTAGAAACGAACTATATATATAAAGTAATTAGGAAAGTTAATTCTAAAGGGGAATAGATTAAGGATTATATTATAATTAAACTACTCCCTATTTTATAATATATATTTAAAGTAGGTAAGAGTAATAAGAATAAACCCTTAGATAGGAAGCCCTTAAATCTACTAGTATAGCTATACTAAGATCGAGAAGAGAGAGCTAATACTAAATAGAGGTCTAACTAGGTATATAACTAGGAGGACTATAGCTAAACTTATTAAAGCTAATAACTATATAATCTACTACCTAGTAACTTATAACTAGGAATAATAAAGAGCGAATCCCGCTCTAGATACTAGTTCTTATTATAATACTATATAGAGCAGGAGTAAGTATCTAGCTTCTTTAAGACCTTTATACCTAATTAGTAGAAAGCCTTTTTAGAAGCTAGTATAGGGTACTATACGCTCTATAGCTATATTTATACTACTATTTATAGCATAAAGCCCGCTCGCGTAACTATAATAATCTATAAACGTCTTACTACTAATAACCTTACTAAGATACCTCGCTTATAAAAAGAAACTTTTAAACCTCCTATAGGCGCTATAAACTCGGTTTAAAGAAGTAGCTAAGGTTAAGATAGCTAAATTATTAAGCTCGGAATTACGCCGCAGCCCCTTCGCAAAAAGACTATAATAAATTTACCTAGTTCGTAGGTATAATTCGGGAAATACTATATAGGTATTTTAACCTATACCCTTTACTAGTTAAGGAAAATAATATAAGAACCTTATATATTCCTACTACTTATAAGCAAACCCTCTAAATATTATAAAGTTAGACGCGCGCCGCACTAGGGCTAATTATATTAGAGCTAAACGGGCTACTAAGGCTCTCGTGGTAACGCCCTCGCTAAACCTTCTAATAAGGTGCTGCGAAAGCTACTATATAAGATAACTCCTTAACCTAAAAGGTCGACCTTCTAGTAAGGTACTAAAGGTACTATAAAAGCTACTATATAAGATAACTCCTTAACCTAAAAGGTCGACCTTCTAGTAAGGTAATATAAATACTACTATATAAGAGGTAACTCCTTAACTAAAGAGGTCTTTCCTAAGAGGTTCTTATAGCTAGAAGTATAAGAAGCTCTACTACTATAAGCAGGGCCTTATACCTCTCCCTCTTCCTTATTCTTATCCCTTAACTATATTAGTACTAGACCTTATATATAAATATACTAAGCCTAAGCGAGGTATAACCTTTAGTATAAATAACGTAGAGGGGGTCGCTAGAGAGTTTAGCCTCGATATAATCAATAAAACCCGCTCCTTTATTAACTACTCCGCTACAGACAGAGAGCGGATTATTAGGACGACGGCATAGTAAAGATAGTAACGACTTCTAGCGGACGAAGCGGTAATAGAGGCGGTATTAGCAGCGCAGGTAGTGCGCGAGAGGAAAAGTCGATAGTTTCATAGTTTAAATAATTAAAAACCACGTTATTATTAATATAAAGTTAAAGATCGTGAGGCTATCTAGTGGGGTATATATAAGTGCGGCTATAGTTAGGAGAGGTGGTTAGCAGGATCACGTGACCGAAGGCTATATATTATTAGGAGGCGCGGAGTTAGAAGGTCTATTGCACTTAAGCAGGTAAAATCACTATGCAGTAGCCAGAGGCCATAGGTAAATTATAATAGATAGATATATAGCGCGTTATTAATTAAGAGATAATAATAAAGAGACTAATCCCTTTAAAGTAAGAATTTACTTATAAGTTTAACTAGTATAAACTAAGAATCTATATTTAAGGCGATTAGTAAGAGAAGTCACCCCTCGAATAGACTTATATAATAACCCTCGCTACCTATACCCTTAGGGTAGTAATCGTAATTACTATATAATTTAACCTTAAAGTTAAATAATTTAACGTTATTAATACATTCCTAAACACCTCCTAGGACCTAAATAAAGACCTAATTATTTATAAGCTATTGGATAGCTTTAAGTAGCCTAGAAAGTATATTAAACTACGCTATAGGCTCTATAGGCTAAGGGATACGCTACTGCTTTAGTATAAGGAATCTCCTTAACCCTTTAGTATTTAGGCCTTATACCTATAGGTAAAGACCTTTATCTCTTCTAGTTAACTAGGAAGAGGGTTCTTATTATCTTCTATATAAATAGCTTCCTTATCCTACTTCATAGGAATTATAAGGAAGTAGTATAAAGGGTAATTACTAGCTTAAAAGAAGTATATAAGTTAAAGGAATAAGGTCTATTTAAGTACTATCTTAGAATTACGGTTATTTATAACTAAGCTATACGAAAGATATACCTTTCTTATAAGTTATATATTAAGTAGGTTATAAAGAAGTTTAATCTACTTAACTTAAAAGCGCTAGTAACCCCCCTCCTAAACTAACCGCTCCTAAAGAGCAAAGTAGTAGTAATACTATTAGAAGTAAAGAGTTCTAAGAGAAGATTAGCTCTATACTCTATATTACTATTATAATCTAACCTAATATCGCTTTTATATATTCCCTACTCTTAAGATTCCTAATGAACCCCGCTCCTTATTACTACGCCACTACTAACTAGGTTATAAAGTACCTATATTATACTTATTACCTTATAATACGCTTTAGTAACTTAGGGGGTAGATATATATTAGTAATTATAAGTAATACTTTATTTATAGATAATAAGGAGATATAGAGGTTATCTTAAGGGTATATAATCTCGCTCTTTAGAGAACTAATCTAATAGAAGGCTACTTAATAAACTATAGTTATAATATTAATAATAGAAGCGGAGCTTCTAAGCCTTAAATATACTACTAAGGAGATAATCGCTCTTTAGACGCTATTTAGGGATGTTACTCTCAAACTTAGCGATATCTAGAAGATTTACTATAGTAACTAATAAATACTTCGTCTTATAATAAGTAAAAAGGAATAGATCTTAACTAAGCTATAGCATATTAATATTTAGAATATATAGCTATTATAAGAATATACTAGGGGATCGTTTAATATAATATATATACTAATAAATAATATACTAGCTAATAGTCTTATAAAGATTCTTAATTATAAGAAATTTAAATAGTTCTATTCGCTCCTTAATCTAAAAGATATATAGAGAATAATTATAATAAATACGGGATACTCTAAATAAGTATAAGAGGGCTAGTAGCGCCTTATTTTTAATTAGTTTATAGCTTATTAGCTAGGGAGCCTAAAGTCGCTCCTATAGGAGCAAAAAGAATATACTCTACCCCGAAGAGCTACCCTAAAATACTAATTTTCTACTACTTAACCTTAGAGGATTTGCATATACTAGTCTATTAGGATATTATATAAGGGTAGCAATACTACTAGTAAATATATACTAATAAGACTATTAACTATATAGCGCACTATAGTAATTATATTACTAGTATATAGATAAGGTATAGGTATACCCGCGCTAACTACTAGGGTTCTAAATAGAACTAGGGCAGGAGATAGAGTAACGACGCTATATATACTAGAACTACCTATTACCTTAGGAGCCCTACCTAAACCCTTATTATTACTACCGCTTTTTATTATTATAATCTCCTCTTTCTAAGTAGTAATAGCCTTATAGAGCGTAGCTCTCTAATAAGCGAGGGTCTATAGGTTATATTAGAAGATAGTTATAGAAACGAAGCGTATATAGAATCTTACGTTTCTAACTACTAGGTTATCTAAAGTCTTAGCTTTAGTATATTAGTAGGCTATAATAATAATAAGGGTACTTATTTATTAATAAGGCACCTTACCCTTATAATAGTAGTTATACTTACTTGCTATACTAAGTAAGCACCTTCTATCTAATAAGCCTAAGATCTTACTTAAAATATACTAAAAGTACCGCTTATTAAATAGGGGTATTTATTCCGCCTCTATACCTCTACTAGGGGGAGGAGGGCTAGGAGGGGGCTCTAAACCGCTCTTATTAATACCCCCCTCCTTGAGTTCGGAATTACGCCGCAGCCCCTTTATAAAAAGACTATAATAAATTTACCTAGTGCGTAGGTATAATTCGGGAAATACTATATAGGTATTTTAACCTATACCTTCTATTAGTTAAGGAAAATAATATAAGAACCCTATATATTCCTACTACTTATAAGTAAACCCTCTAAATATTATAAAGTCGGACGCGCGCTATACTAGGGTTAATTATATTAGAGCTAAATAGGCTATTAAGGCTCTCGTAGTAACGCCCTTGCTATACCTTTTAATAAGGTACTATAAAAGCTATTATATAAGATAACTCCTTAACCTAAAAGGTTAACCTTCTAGTAAGGTACTAAAGGTATTAGAAAAGCTACTATATAAGATAACTCCTTAACCTAAAAGGTTAACTTTTTAGTAAGGTATTAAAAGTAAATACTACTATATAAGAGGTAACTCTTTAACTAAAGAGGTCTTTCTTAAGAGGTTCTTATAGCTAGAAGTATAAGAAGCTCTACTACTACGAGCAGGGCCTTATACCTCTCCCTCTTCCTTATCCTTATCTACGAAGTCCTAGGTATACTTATAACCTATAATAAAGGCCTCTAGCCACTGCATAGTGATTTTACCTACTTAAGTGCAATAGACCTTCTAACTCCGCGCCTCCTAATAATACATAGCCTTCAGTCACGTAATCCTCTCCTAACTATAGCCGTACTTATATATACCTATAGCCTCACGATCTTTAACTTTATATTAATAATAATATAGTTTTTAATTATTTAATAGACTATAAAACTATTAACTTTTCCTCTCGCGCACTACCCGCGCTGCTAATACCGCCTCCATTACCGCTTCGTCCGCTAGAAGTCGTTACTATCTTTACTATGCCGTCGTTAGTAACGCGCGGAGGACCTGCTCGAAGAAGGGCTACTCTATAGGGTGCGTAATAACCTACTAAACTTCCGCTGCTAAGTTTACTTACTTAGCTCTAATACTATCGCGCCTTATAGAGTCCCCTATAGGGGTATTAAGGTAAGCCCTCTTAAGGGCTATATTAATAATACGCTCTCTATATATAGCGGAGTAGTTAATAAAGGAGCGGGTTTTATTAATTATATTAAGGCTAAACTCTCTAGTAATCCCCTTAATATTATTTATATTAAAGGGTATACCTCGCTTAGGCTTAGCATATTTATATATAAGGTCTAGTACTAATATAATTAAGGGATAGGGATAAGGATAAGGGAGAGGTATAAAGCCCTACTTATAGTAGTAGAGCTTCTTATACTTCTAGCTATAAGAACCTCTTAGGAAAGACCTCTTTAGTTAAGGAGTTACCTCTTATATAGTAGCGTTTACCTTACTAGAAGGTTAACCTTTTAGGTTAAGGAGTTATCTTATATAGTAGCTTTTCTAGGCTATAAGAGCCTTAGTAGCCCGTTTAGCTCTAATATAATTAGCCCTAGTATAGCGCGCATCTAACTTTATAATATTTAGAGGGTTTACTTATAAGTAGTAGGAATATATAGGGTTCCTATATTACTTTCCTTAACTAGTAGAGGGTATAAGTTAAAATACCTATATAGTATTTCCCGAATTATACCTGCGAACTAGGTGAATTTGTTATAGTCTTTTTGCGAAGGGGCTGCAGCGTAATTCCGAGCTTAAGGTAGAGGTAGCCTAGGCCCCTTAGGGCTTAAATATTAGTAAATATAGCTTATACTAACTACTTTAATATAGAGAGAGCGTTACTAACGATAGCATAGTAGCGGACGAAGCAGTAATAGAGGTAGTATTTAATAGTAGCGCGGGTAATACGCGAGAGAATAAGTCGATATTTTTATAGTTTAAATAATTAAAAACCACGTTATTATTAATATAGAGTTAAAGATCGTGAGGCTATCTAGTATAATAGGTATATATAAGTGCGGCTATAGTTAGGAAAGGATTATATAAACGAAGGCTATATATTATTAGGAGGCGCGGAGTTAGAAGGTCTATTATACCTAAGCAGGTAAAATCACTATGTAGTGGCTAGAGGCTACCCCCCTCCTTATCTATCTCCTCAGGGATTATAATAATAACGAGGTTAGTAACGTTCTTATATATAGTTATAATAATAAAGGGATTACAACTTACTAGGAGCTATCCTCTTAAACTACTTAAGAGAGTAACCCTAAGGCCTCTTAAGCTATAGACCCTTGCCCTTAGAGCTACCCTCTATAGGTTACTTCCGCTTCTTTTTACTTAAAGTATAATATATTAGTATATTATATATTAATAATAGGAAGGAATAGTATATTAATAACCTTATTATTACTCTCTAGGGGAGGAGGGCGCGCCCCTCTACTCCTAGCTTTATTCTTACTTTTAGCAGCGCGCGCCTTCTTAAGGGCTATAGCCTAGCTAGTTTTCTTTTTAAGAGGTATCTATAAATATATTAGGATATCATAATAGCTTTAAGATTATTATATAATATAGGTATACGCGCGCGCGTGCGATAAGGTTATTATTAGAACCAAAGTTAGGTATATATATAGTTATTATATTATATATTAGGAAGACTTAAGAAAGTAGGAGAGCAGCTAGGGTATTTTATTTAAAGTTAATATAATAATAGCTACCCTGCCTAAGCTAATAAGAAATAATAGATTCTACTACTATTAGTAAGAGTTAGTAAATAAAGGGTATTATAATAATAATAGCAATAGTTATAAAAGTAGAAAACTACGACTATTTATACTTCGCCTATACCTAATATAAATAACTTTATTTTATTATCTCTTTTATTAATAGGCTCATTATCAGGTTTTTTATAGATATATCGCTTTATATTTAGGTATCTTAAGGGATATTACGTAGTTAGGCGCTTTCCTAGCTACTGCTATATCTAAGGGGGTATATTATAATACCTTTAGTATTACCTGTTCCTAGCGTAGCACGTAACTAACGTCAGCTCTAGAGCGACCTTTTTCTAGGGGTCGTTCCTCTAACTATAGTTATAAGCGACCGCGTTATAGCTATTCTTATTATAATAGAATAAGCTCTTTAGTAACTATAAATATAGCCCTATAGGACGTTTCTTAACATAAGCCTAGCTCTTAGCTAGTTTAACTTCGCTTATAATCCGCCTTTCCTATATAACCCCTAATATATTATAATAGCTTTAGGCGCTCCTTTTAGCCCTCCTCTTAGCCCTCCTCTTCTTTAACTCCCTCCTTTTAGCCCTTCTCTTAGCCCTCTATTTAACCCCCTTTTATTACTAATATAGCGTTTCTACCTAACCCTTCTACTACCTAGCTATATATATATGCTTATTATATCTCTAAGCTATGCGACTAGCCTGCCTAGTATTTATAGTTTCGCTTCTATACGCTCTAAGTAGGGATATAAGATTATATTAACCTAAGTAGTTAACCTATACCTAATCTTACGCGCTATATAGCACGTTTTCTAATAATTAATAAACTTGCTACGTAGCGTAAGAAGGAAGCCGCCTATAAGACCTATATTTATAAATATAGCAAATAAGCCGCGTAGCGCTATATATATATCAAAACCTAAATAATATAAAGCCTCTACCTCCGCTACCTCTTATAATTAATAACGTTCGTAATAAGTACGCTATACGCATACCTAACTATAGTATTACTAAGGAAACCTAAAAGTCCCTCCTTAATAGCTACTATAATATCTAGAACTTTATATATTATACTATTAACCCCTTATTACTTATAGTTATTTAGAATGCTATTAAGAATACCTCCCTTTAATACCTCGCGTAAGCGCTTAAGTAGTTAATCGCTCCTATAGACCTCGCTATAGTTACTACTATTTAAACTAAATACCTTTATATTCTAGAGCAGGCAAATACCTCTATATTACTATATACTTAGTATTAGTAATAGTATACTATATATTAGCGCGCGAGGTCGCCTATGATCCCTAGAATCCAGGGGGTTATTATAATTAAGCGCTTCCTCGAGGTAGTTAGTAAGCATATAGCGCCTACGTAGGCTTGTAGCGCCCTTATTAATGTTATTATGGCTAAATAAACTAGCGCGAAGCTATACCCCCTTATTAAGATAGCTTTAATATTTAGCGCCTTTATCGCTTAGTAGTTAAAGCAGCCTAGCGCCCTTATAGGTATATTTATTATATTAGTAGGTATACCTAAACCTACCCCTATTAAAAACTCTATAATAAAGCGAGATAATAGTAAGGATTATATATAATAACCCTATAAGTATACTTACTATTAGCTAGCGAGACGTTATAATTGCTTCCTTTTAGTAGTTTAGCCTAATAAAGCTAAATAAATTATCTAGCTTATAGAGCTAGAAAAAGAAGCTATCCTAGCTACCCTATATACTAATAGGTTCTCCTACTTATATAAGACGCTTTAGGAGGAGGGTATTATAAGACCCTCTATTAAATACCTAATAAATATTATAATATAAGCTATATTATTTGTAAGAATATCGAAGGTATATCTTAAAAAGTTCTATAATAATCTTATAAGGGTTACATAAACCTTAATAAATAACTATAGTATATATAGTTATATATGTATATAATATCTCTTTAATAATACTTTAATAACTATAAAACATAAAATAATAACTATAAAAGTGTTCCCTTTATGGAATAAATACTTTAGAAATCTATATAAATTCTAATAATAGCACTAACCTTATATATATATATATATATTTATAATCCTTAGCTCTATAGCTATAAATATATAGAAACTGCGCACGGACTATATAGTGATCTAAGCGCGATTTCTACTTAATAAGCTACTGCTTTGTAGTTACGTTTTAGAATATCTTACCCCTTACTTCGTGAGGGCAGGATTTATAACTTAAAAACAACATTATTAATACTATTAATATTCAACAACTTCTCTATTAAATAATTCCAGGAGAAATACCTCCTTATGCTTAAATTTATTAGCTTTTATCACTATATTACTTAGCCTATTAATATCTATTATTTAGAATGTTTTAGTATCCCCTTTGCTGCTCATATACCTATTCTTATAGGTTATAAGCCTAGCTCTAACCTTTTTAATAACCTTACGCCACTCTAGCCTCCTCAAAACTATAACTAATACCTCAAACCTATACTCTACCTTAAGGTTACCTATTTAGGGTATTCCTTTAATAGATATAGCTTTTATACTCCCTACGCAGAGTTAGAGATACTAGTAGGACTAGTTTGCTAGCTTTGAGATCGATACCTTCTATATAAAGCTATTTAGAACCCTGAAATATTCAATTATACTACTATTAATACCTCTATTACTATACAACGAGACGATATATTAGCTAAGCTATTTAACCTTGCTTTAGCTAATTACCTATACGATTTATCCCTAAGCCTTTAAAGCTCTTAGTTTACCTATATCTAGACTACTTCACGATCGAGGCCTACTATAGGCTATATACCGTCAGTTATCCTAACTATTAAAGGGTCTACTACTACTTAACATTTACTTAAAGACTCTGAAAGAGGAATAAAAGAGGAGGAATAATAACGAGTTGAACCTATAACCTCTAGGTTTAATAATAACGCTATATTAGATATAATAAAGCTATAGTTAATACTACTAAGCCATATAACTATCTTATCTTACTATTATAATCTTTATACTATATTAGAGCTTATATATTATACTCCTAAAAGTTATTATAATATCTAATTTAAAAGTATAGCTTCCTAAGCTTTCTAGATCTAATAACTATAAAGTCTAGTCTATACGTATTAAGGCCCTACTTATTAGTAAAGATATAACTATAGACTTATCTA
>JAVHLU010002312.1:0-19363 GCA_036785755.1 Colletotrichum ledebouriae
TTTCCTTAACTAGTAGAGGGTATAGGTTAAAATACCTATATAGTATTTCCCGAATTATACCTGCGAACTAGGTAAATTTGTTATAGTCTTTTTGCGAAGGGGCTGCGGCGTAATTCCGAGCTCAATACTATATAGGTCGAACTATATTCCTATAAAAGTAGATAGAAGGGATAGGAAGATGTATAATTTTCTATAGAAGGGGAAGAGGACTATATTAATAAGGATTACTAAGAAACCCTTAAGCCTACCTGCTATAATAACGGTAAAGGTAAGGCTATATCTATACTAAGTTCTATAAAGCTTAAAGAGAATAATAGAGACTCAGATAATATATTATATATTAAGACTATTTAAATATCTAAGTAACTAAAGAAAGCTAGATAGTTATCTAAGACGTAGATTATAAAGGCGTAGTAAAAGAAATATAAGACTACTCCTATTAAAACTAAGGGAATAACTAAATAATTAAAGATTGAATAATTACTTATATTATAACTATATAGTAATATCCTAGAGTACTAATAATAGAGAGTGCGGAATAGCACTAAGTATAGAGATCTCTAATATAAAGGGTATATATTATTACTAAAGTATCTTAATATAATTTAGAAAGCGCTTAATATAGTTAATAACAATCCTAATAACCTTATCTTTAGAGATAATAAGAAGATTAAACTACTTAAGGATATTAATAAGGACTAGGGTAAGAATATTAATAAGTTAGATCGATCTACTTATCTTATAGTCTAGGTAGTAAAGAGGAGTAACTAATCCCTAGTTAATATAATAGTAGTAATAACTATATATTACTATATTATCCTAGCCTAGTTCTAGAAAGATAATAAAAAGCACGTTAGAGTAATCTTTAAGTTAAGTCGCTATATAATATAATACTAGGCGTTAGTAACTAATAAGTAATCTAGAACGTTAGTAACTATAGTAGGTATTTTACTAGATAACCTACTTATAATAACTATAGTAGATATTCCGCTTAATAAGCTACCTATAGATAGCTATAATAAGGGGGATAAGATTATAACTAACCTAAAGAAATAAAAACGTAGATAGAAACCTATTAAGAAGAATCCTACTAAGAATAAATACTATAAGATATATACTTATATTAATTATAATAGTATAGATAATAACAACTTTAAGTCTAGCTATCCAGGTTAAGTTACTAATATAAGTCCTCTATAATAAGTAATTATAATTAAAAATAATAAACTTATTATAATAGATAATAAGATAAGTTAGCTAAACTAATTAGCTATGTTTAATGATAACGTAGCTATTATAATAGATAATAATACGGTTTACCTTTACTAGTTAGCTATAATTAATAATAATAACGTCGCTATAATAAATAATAAGACGGTTTACCCTAACTAATTTACTATAGTTAATAATAAATAAGCTATTATAAGTAGCGAAAGCGATTTTAATACTATTATAAGAGATACTTTATTAGAAGATATTTAATAACTAGAATAAATAGAATAGATTATAGTAATAGAAGAGGAGGTAATTTAAGCTATTATAATTAATAATAATGATATATAGAGGGACTAAGGTAATATATCTAATAATAAGGCTAGAGCTCTCTACTAAGAGGTTCCTAGCTTTAAGTATTTTAATTAACTACTAGGCACTTATATACCCCTATAATATTATAGAGAACCTAAATATAAATACTTATTAAATTAAGTCTATAGGTAGATTACTATAATAAGGGGATATTAGTTTCTTTTTAAATAAAATAAGTAAAACTAGATTAGAGAGTAACTATAGAGGACTATAGGAGGATTTATATAGTTTAGTATTTGCTGAAAATTGCTTTTTTTATACTTAGATAGATTACTCTAGTTACTACGAGGATATAGTATTCTTACCTCAAGGGGGGGATACTACTACTAGTTAGCACCACCCGACGACTACAAAGTACTACATACTTAGGGCATTGCACCCACTAGGTAGACAATACAAGAATCTTGACACCTGCATAGGCACCCCCAACACAGGTGCTTGGATTCAGCCTCTTTTCTCTCTCCCAGAAAGTATGAGTCTCGCAAATGGGGGCGTAGATGTGTGTGTAAGCGGGGTTTTATTTTTCCCCCTCTAACTAAGCTAGGCGTTGGTTGGGTACAATTGTAGTGGGATGGGCCCACAACGGACTTCCCGACCGGGGTTTTTCCGATGACGTTCCTTTCCACACCCTCGTCCACAAAAAAACGTCTGGGTCCCCACGAGATTCCTTCACACGTCAAAGACAAGACGTCAACAGACGGAGCCGTGCACGTCTAGTGGTCTCGTGGCGTCTAGGCTTTTTTTGTTTTCTGACGTAAGTGTGGCGGATATCAACACCCCGAGAATTTCAGGGTCCTTGCCGCTTGTCAGCTGTTCTTCCGTCACTTGCCAAATTGCGCCCGTTGATAGAAGCCATAGCTGGCCTTCGTGGCGCAGAAACACGAGGAAGTACTCTGGTTAGAAGCACACATGTGGGCGATACATGTAAATGGCCTCCGGTTTTCAGCTGGCGTGGGGAGCCGAGTGCAACTCAATGCCGTAATACGAGGTCGACAGAAAGAATGGAGAGCGAGAGACGACCGGGAAAGGAGGCTTGCGCGACTGACGCTGGGTTCCCCGCTGAGGAATATGCATAACACGGGGGAGAGCCGAGCACCACTATCGAAAGTATGCCTCTGAATGCATACATTTTGGGGCGCGGCGTCAGGACGGACGCGATCCGGCGCTTAGATGCAGGCTCTCTCTCCTCCCTATTCGTGCGCCCGTTCTGCCGAAAACGTGAATAAGGCACGCAGCTTCGGCTGTCAAGCATCTGGCATGCTCGATGAAGATGAATAAAGGCAGCAGACGCCGCTATCAAGGTGCCGATTTGGACTGCCCGCGCAGGTAGTCGCGGGCGGAGCTTCTATGCTGATGCATTGGGACGCCGCACCGATCCGGCCTGTCGTGTGGCCTGCCCCGTTCGCTCAACGGCCATCTCGGTTCTCTTGCAGTACGGCTGCGAGCACACAATGGGACCAGTTTCCATCAGATAAAAGCAGGTGTCCCTGAGGACCTTCAAACTGTGTAAGGCAGTGTATAACACTTGCCTGGATTTGCCGACATTCATAATAATTGCAAAATCGCCTATAATCGCGGGTTTATGATTTGCGAACTAGACCAAAGGGTACGTTAGTCATTGAGAGTAACTTACTACTGTTTGTACCTCTTGTGCGAACAAATAATGTGTCATATCTCCACGTCTTCCTGTCCTCCGCTGCTGGTCAACCTTCCTCGGGCAGCTCTTGGCCCGGGTCGGCGTACGGGTCGGCGTACGAGTCGACCACTTTTCAATTTAGGGGGGTGGTGATGGGAGCTTCCGCTCAAAGCAGGGAGAAAACATCTGATAAGTCTGGTGCTACGATTGCCGTTGACTGAGGGCAACAGCGAAGTGGAGATAATGGCGAGCAATCGCGATGGTCTTGGCCGGATTGGGCTGGACAACAGAGCAGCCTTTCCTCGGGATAAGATCGGAATAGGAAGCAGAGTTTGAACGCGAGCGCATCGCCTAAATTACGTCAAAGGACATTCACTGGATCGTGAGCAGGAAAACGGAACGGGAAGTGAACAAAGAAAATGAGATCAGACGATGACTGCAATCGCGCTCGATGTTTCTCCGGCAGGGACCGCGTGCCTTCCTCGTCCTCCTTTGTGTGATATGGTGTAGAAGCAAAGTTGAGAAAGCGGCCCGAGCGGTGATGGAAAGGCCCGTAGCGTAAAGGCGGTCTAGTGGGCGGCAAGTCTAAGCCTCCCTGGGCAAACCGAGGTGAAGCGAGTGCTCGAGCTGCGTGTCCGATGCATGTGTCTTGGGGCCATTGGCGGCCAAGATATGCATCGATCACGCTCTCATTTGTCTTCCTCTCCCGCTCCCCACTGCCTGGGAACTGGGGCTGAGGGAGAGGGAAAGAAAGCTGGAGAGAAAAGGGTGTGAGGGCTGAGCGAGGGGCCAAGGCGTTCGGACCCGTCGTCGACAAGTTTCCGTCCGGTCTGGCCAGCCCTGATCTTGATCCCAGCCTTGTCCCCGCCTCATCGCCGGAGCAGAGAAACCACCGGTTGTCGTCCGGAGAAGACGAATGACGAATGCAAAACCGCTTCTTCTTTCCTTGAGCCATCCGTAGAAGAGGAGCAGAACTTATCCCATCGAGAAGACCAAGTCAGACAGCGCGAGAGCCACGCGGCCAGAAGCTGTGAGGATTTAGGACGATGTTTCAGTGTCCCATCGCGGTCAGACATCGGCGGCAACCCAATCATCAGGCGCATGGAAACGGAAGGAAAAGGCGGCAAGAGAAAACAATTCCAGAGTAAACACGGAGCATCCGGCCTGCCCAGGCCCCCGGACGGCCTCCCCAGGCGGATGGGACCTCCCCGGACCGTTCAGTGGCTCCCACCCCCAGACTAGGTAAGCGAACCGTTGCTGACCGACCGCCTCCGGGTCTTCCGGGTTGAAGTCATTCCTCGGGGGACCTGGGCGACCCTGTCAGCCCGCTCTTAGCACGCATGCTATTCATTGCCCTTTCTGCTGCAAATGAGGCACCAGAAACAAGCTCCAGAACCCAAGAAAAAGTCCAAAGTTAATTGAGTCCAGAGAGTAAGCCGCTGGCCAATAAGAAGTGCCGTTGAGGCCGGCAATGTAACCTCGTGATTGGTGTGATCTCATTAGAGAGCGTCTTTAGCCTGGGGCCCTTGTCAACGGAGGAGCAAAATAAAGCAAATTTTGGTGGCGCCGAGGCCTTGATAGTTCGAATCGGGGTAGCCACTTGCTAGCAGGCAATCTGGTGCTTCATCTGTCCCTTCCCCCATCCCGTTTTCGTCCACGTAATCCTGTTGTTTCATTCATCGCCCTGCAGGTAGTGAATTGATCGCTCAATCTCTGTCAAGGAAAATCATTTACGCTCTGACTCCATCAGCTCACGCGTCTCTTCCTGCTTCCTTATCGAAATCGAGCGTCTCGCACCACATTCCGCATTGCAATCAGCCAACATGAAGCTAACTGCTGTCGTCGCGGTCGCCCTTGCCGGCATTGCCGCTGCACAGGACACGCAGCTCCCTGCGTGCGCGGTACGTTGCCATTTTCCCCCTCGTGACGTCGCGATACCTCGCTCCTTGGTAGCCATTGCAACAACAGCGGGCTGACTGCCTCTGCGTCACACAGGAAGGTTGTGTGAACAAGTACACGTCTGGAACAGCTATTGGCGGCTGCAGTAACCTCGACGTAAAATGTATCTGCTCCAACTCCGGCTTCCTGGACGGTATCGCTTGCTGTCTCGCCGCTGCCTGTCCCAAGGCCGAACAAGAAAACGCCGTCAAGTACGCGAAGAACATCTGCACCGGCGCAGGCGTCTCCGTACCCGATCAAGTGGTTTGCAAGAACGCGACAACCTCTGGCGGCGCAGCCACCGCCAGTCACACTGCGGCACCCGCCGCCACGGGCACTCCCAATGTTGCGTCGTCCTTGGGACCGGTTGCTCTCTTGGGAAGCATCATCGCAGCTCTAGCAGTCCTGTAAAGTCGCAGCGCTCTGCTGTTCTTCGATTCTTGGTTTCGCTCCATGACGCGGACGAATTAGGGCGACAAAGCACGTGATTCTATTCTTTGTAACGATTTGGTGCCTTCCTACCCAGTTTGAGATTTAATGATCAAGTCCGACGGGATATGGAGCTTAGGGGCGTCAAAGATTGTAACTGTAACTTAAACCAATGAAGGAAAGAGTGAGCGTTTGCATTCATACGCCAATAGTAAATGGACCCTACGAACGACTGACATGCGTGACAGGTCCTTTCCGGAGGCGGAGGGCAATCGAATAGCATGAGTGATACTAAGGCGGCATGGTGGTCAAGGCGGCATGGCGCGATGACGCTCCCAAAACCAAACCACGAGGACGGAATAGACGAATGCTAATTTCAGCGTCTCGGGAAAACCGCGGATAGGCATTCAGTCGAACAGTCGATTTCTTGGACCCTTTCATAGACGCCTGGATAGGTGAGCTGCCGTGCAGATGTTTTGAGCTGTTCGACGAACCTTCTCTCGCATCTATGAAGGAATCCTGGCCTTCACTAAACCGTCCTCGGGCCTCTCTTCGGGGAAACCAGAGGGGGGTGCGGGAGGGAATCACTGACCGCAAGATTGACATTAGCCAGTGCAAGTCTCCTCTACCGTCCGGCTGGAGTACTAGGCAAATCTTCAGCGTTCCGCTATCAAATCGGAGGGTCAGAAACTTGCCATCCTGATGAAGATGCATGCAACCACACGCGGCAGACCGAATTGAGCCGTAGGCGATATACCGTGTTGGCTATCGCCAGAGGCTCGATCCCATAGCGGGAGTTATGACTGCCGGTGATGGAACGTGATAAACTTCGCTGGTCTGTCACGGAAGAACGGATGTGCCCATTTTGAGGTGGTCTCCGGACTTTGGCAATGGTTCCAGAAGTGCGGGAACAGAACGCGGGATGGGATTAATAGCCGCGTCAATTGCCATGAGGCTCTTGATCAGACCGGGAAACCCCGTCCGACGAATCCCCGGTGCCTCGTCGCCGCCTCCATCGAGGGCGCTGCAATGTGAGAGTAGTTTCTCGCGACGGCACGGATATCGGTCTCAAAATTCAAAAACTGATGGCACCGAAAGAGGCACTACGTAACGACTACGACGCCGACACGCCTGGTATGATCAAGGCACGAAAATGCGTGGTTTGTAATCGTTTTCCATCCCCTGAGGTTGGCTGGTGGAGACAACCACCTGTCACTGCCACAATGTGTTCGTATATCCCACGCCGGATGGATTGAAAGGTCGCGGGTCTTGGCTTTCCTGGGCGGCCTACCATGACAGGAAACTGAAAGAGGAAAGACCGCTATTCTCAGTTCTGCTTTATTTCTCTCGTACCTATACAGTATATCCTGACGTCTTGTGGATGTGGTACTTCTCCGTGTTGTGTCCAATTCGGCCTAAACCCAATGGTCAATCTTCAGACCGTCAAAAAGACTGTGCGCCCACAAACAGTCCCGCGAGCATCTTCGGGGATACTCCCCACGTAAACGCAGATAATTGCAAGAGCCGCGAAGTCGCGCAACCTCTGCTGTCGGTCAGCGGGTCCTTTCAAGCAGTTCGACGGGACAGAGAAAAGCGTACTGTAGTCAGAACAATGTGCGTAAGAAACAGCCAAGGTCGTTGGTCATCCCATCCTGACTGGGTGTACCACAGTAGGTGGTCGTTCCTCGGCATGGGCGGAGGGGGGTGCGTTTGCAAATTGGGAAGTACGTGCGGACATGTATCTCATCCAAGTTGATGTAGTGCTACTTCCAAAGTCGACGACTGGGTTAACCTCTTCCTATGGCATGTCATTTTCACGACGGTGCGCCGACTGCCCACTTTCTTTCATCGCCTAGAACTGTTTTATCGACGGCAAGGTTTCGTATTTCGGACTTTCAGGGCTCTCCCAGAGGTTTAGGCGGAATGGAGACAGTCCCCCTTCTCTCTCGCGGTGTCCACAAGGCAAACAAGGCTTCAACGCCTAGCCGTTCCTGCGAAGACGCCATCCACCTGTCAGAGTTCGCCGGGTTTGTTCGAGTACCTCGCAGCGTGTGATTGGCAATGCCCCTTCCAGTTGCTAGTTGCGAGCAGGGGAGTTGACTTTTCGCACATCGGGTACCTGTCAGGATGGGTTTGGAATTGCCATGATTCGCTCCAAATCCGATTGATGCGATCATCCAGCTCCGTCAGCCGCCGTGCAGGGAAATCGCAGGGACCAGGGCCTGAGAGATCAGATGAGGAACTTGGGGTTGCCGTTGCCAGGGTAAAGACACAGCAGAGTTGGTCGGCGCTTTGACCATTCTGAAGTCTGGTGTGAAACTTGACGGTGGATTTGTCTGCGAACGCTTTGACGTTACACACTCCTGCCGTCCGGCCCTTCGAGGGAAAGGAGTAGCAACTCGCCGCTCGGCGAGCCTAGCGAGGAGGGTTTTTGTTCATCGCAAATCGTGTGGTAGTGTCGAGTTTCACAGCCAAGGAACAGGCATTGTCTACTAATCCTGGTTCAGCCGTAGGCAACTCTCGATGCCGAGGACAAGACTCATGAGTTGACGGCTGCGTGGGATGCTCGAGTCTTTACAATCGAGGTCGGAGGATCACGATACCTCGTACTGTTGTGCCTTGGCAAAAGTTGGCTTTCTGCTCGTCAGAAACAACAAGGTTTAGCTAGACTATTGAACTGTGCTGACTTTGCGGCGCTCATCGGGCAGGACCAATAACGCCGTGCCTGTGCACAGCTATCCAGGTACATCTGATGACCAAATCTTCATCCGTATGTAGACGCTCAAGTAGGAATGCGTCGTCGTAAATACCCGCTCCACATAGCTTATTGCGAATGCCCGACGTAAAGACATGAACAAACGTGCATTCAGGCCCCGAAAAAATAAGCTTCCGGTTCGTCGTCCTTTGGTAAAATGGGGTTTGACGATGTGCGGAACCTCGAAGGGTCCTGAAGAAAGCAGCTTCAGGTTACGGGAACTTTTCAGATTCCTTCCTGAGGTAGAGAAGAGTGGACAGTTGCCACGACCAAATAGTGAATCTCAAACCAAATGGACCTATTTTTATGGTTCAGCATTGCGCTGACCAACGTGTTGCAACATCGTCAAAGTCGGGATGAGATTGAGAAGAAATTATTTGGATGGAGATGACGGTTTGCAGGGTCGTTGGACTGCCCAGATGTTGAACACCTTTCAGGCGGCAAATGGTCCGCATGTCTAGATCTGAAGTCAACCGATTAGGATTTTAGCAGACCAGCTAATTGTTTAGCACCATGCTGAGGCGCGCGCTCTGGTACGACGTGACATACTGCGACCATCCACACGCAGGTCAGAAACCGTCCCATGAAGATGGTGTAGTCTGTGTGCGGTCAGACATGCATCCACCGAAGAATCCTCGAGTGTGCGAAGAATCGCCTCACCACGACCAATGTCGTGGGCTAGTGGACCAGGTTACTGGTGTGTGATGTGCTTCGCGCGTTTCTGGGACACCACGGCCACCTGCCTAACCGGATCCTGTTCCTTTCTCCTAGTCACTTGCAATCTTCTCATCAGATCGGCTTGCTTGACAGGCGTCGCAACCCAGCCGGACGTCCAGTTTGTGAAGATAGCAATGTGAATGCGACCTAGACTCGGCCATGGCGGAATTAACTCCAGCAGAAACCTGGAAGGAAGACCAGGCTCTGTGGCGAAAGCTGTGTGGATGACTGACGTTGACTACGGCAAGAGTAACAAGAAGGGGCTTTGGTGCCGTCTCAACTCGCGACCTAGAAGGAATGCCATCCTGTCTCGCCGCGTTGTTTACCTGGAAGAGAATAGCTCGGGAGGGTATGCTGGTCCTTTCAGATGCAGTAGCTTGTAAACGACGAGAGGAGTGACGTTTCCCAAGAGTCCCGAGCGACAGGTTTTCGTGGGGGTTGGTGACATTCTCTAGCCACTGGTCCCATCATCTGTGAGACATTGATTGCGCCTCAACCTCGGCGGTTACCAAGCGAGGTCAGCTCGGACGGCTCGACAGTGTCGATTGCCCCGTTCGGGACAATTGACGCCTTTCTCAGTCGTCGATATGACGGAAGTGCCGAGACGGCCACACCCTCTGGCATTCGCCGCTACTACGGGGCTCTTGATCTGTAGCTACGCAGAGGTTGTTGGCTGACATTCATTGACAGAACAAAATGAATTCCAAAAGCCTCGTTCGCGTCACCAGCGTCATGAGCCGCATGGTGAACATATCAATCAAGTGGATCTTTGAGGCGCTGGAAGTTGCTTCCGAACGCCGTGGTTCATCTAGCCGAGCAGGTTGTGCTGAAAATACCCAGATTTTGACGCAGGAGTCGAGACGCATGTCTTGCAGGGATTGCACTATAGACGATGTCTCCGAGTAGACCTAGAGCCAGCCCAATGGAGACTAGGGAAAACCAGGGACATCAGCATTGTTGCACAGATTGATATTTGTTGATTCGCACGGTCCAGTCATTGGCACCTCATGTTGTGGTGCTGGTTAGGTGGGTGCCATGGCATGGTGAAGCAAGGCAGAGCTGCTGACGGGATCCGAGGAACAAGCATGCCGCATGCGAGGTGTATCTGTCGCAGACGTACGGTCATTGCGGAGGTCTGGTGTATCCAGACTCTTGTTGCCTCAATTCCCACTCAGCAATGCTCGATCACGATCTTTGACGAGCATTGTGTTGGTGCTGCTTTATTGGTGCTTAAACTCGTTCAGTTCTGTACGGATGGTATGCAGGGTTGGTCGGGGTGAGGGCCAGGTGTGCAAGCTGGGGCGTTACATCCAGCAGCGTATGCTGGATCTGGGTCCGGTGTCCAGGCCGTTGGGGTGAGCCGCTGGACGTTAATTGAAAAGGGACGGGCTGTGCGAGTGACAGCATAACATAACGGCAAGCGAAAGTGCGCATCCCAAATAACTTCTTTGATCCTGAAGTTCGCCGCCGTCCCTAGCCCTGCGCTGGCTAATCGAATTTGTCCAGCGATTGTGAAGCACGAGGAACTAGCTGATGCCGTGGCGGACTTTCCAGCTCGCGAGCTGCTGTAGCGAAAGCCCTTCACCGAAATGCTGACGGAGGTCATACCTCCTCTTGAGAGATTCGAAAGGTGTTGGTGGCGCGGCTGCTGTTGGGTATGGAAAGCCGGAATAGAGGCAGGAAGTGCAAAATGGCTCGGTCATGGCGATGGCACGATGAATGTGTAGAGAGTGAACTCGGACGTCCGGCTTTGGGCATAGGTAGGCCTGAGCTTGCTCGAGCCATTCAAGGGCAGGAAAAGGGACACTCGGTCGGCAGCAAATCAGGACAGAAAGGGCAGTATTGAGGCGTTGATCGAACTCGGTGATGACTTCTCCCAATAAGGGAATGGATCGGTGAGGGATTTATTTAGACGGACGAAACGGGTTGAAAGCTCCTGCTTATGGACCAAATTGAATCGAGGCGGTGGAGAAGTGTGTTCACCTTACTTAGGTGGTGTGGTTGTGTGGTGGTGTGGATGTGCTTGGACCTGCATAGCCAAGCCGGGTTCTTGACTTGTGGGATACGGTGGATGTTTGTGATGACAGATGACGGGAAAGTCGGCGACGATTACGGCGGTGGACGGGCGTGCCTCGGTGTGGAAGGTGTCAGGTGTGTGTTCCTGGGCAGGATCTCCTCTTCCATGCCTTCCTTGCCTTCCACGATTTTGCTCCTGCCTGCCGCAGGTTTCCAACGCAAGAGCAACTGCTCATGTAATGCCAGCCCATGTCCCCCTGCCCATATTGCTCATGTGATTGCTGTACCTGCCTTTAAAATCTGCAAGGCGCAGAACAGGGGAAAAAAGAATACCTTGGTTTTGCGACTGGGCTCATATGTGTGCTACCACCACCTGGCAGACTATGGTATCACTTTATAACGAGATAAGGTGTCTCCTTTCTCTGATTTCATATAAACTCATACTGCGGTAGCAGACCAAAGTAAAACATCCCTGACGAGTATCTGTGGCTTGAACTCATAAGGCCAGTATATCGCCTATAAGCAGAAAGCTAGCTAGTGAAAGCAGCTATTTACAGCACCTAGTGGACTACTCGTCCCCGTAATACCTTCCTAGGAATTTTGACTTACCCATCATATATAGTAAAGTCGACAACAAACGAGCATGAGTGGACGGGGCGTGCCAATCGTTCTTTCCTCAGCTCTCAGCCCGCAGCCACACACCAAGTGTTTGGTGTGCCAGGGGGGAAACGTCAGCTTTGGCGGGTAGGAGCGGGGCCTTCTGCTGCCTTTTTGCCACCCATGTTTAGCCACATGGGGGTAATTACACTTTCTCACACAGGAGCAGAGCCTACTTCGTATTATGGGTAAGTTTAAACCCCTGTTGATGTATTGTGGCGCTGCAGGGGATAGTAGCAAGGGTCGGCAGCTAATCGCACGTTCGAGGAGTCATATTATAAGATATATTAAAAGCTATACTAAAAATAGCTAATATTAAATAATAATAGATTTATATTAAGATATTAGTACTTTATATATATCCCGTTAGCTATAATAACTACCTTATATCGCGCTAGTATAGTTATAAGAAGTTTGCTAAGGTATTTATCTAAAAGTTAATCCTACGCTTTTATAACCTAGTAGTATAATTAATCTCGTAATAGCTTCTTAATAAGTCTATACTTATTTTTAATATAATCCTTTATCTAGTCCTAGTAGGTTTTAATAGGGTTAAGATCTAGGTTATATAGTAGCTACTTAATAACCTATACCCCGCAGGCCTTAAATTTAGCTTTAGTAGTAGTAATAGAGTAACTTAGGGCGCTATCTTATATAAGAATAAGGTTCTTATTATATTAAGCTCTTTATAGTTAGATCTATCTATTAATAATAAGTACTATATACTATTAATAGGTCTTAGTAGTAATAATACTCCGATTCTTATCCTAGAGGATACTAGGGCTCTTATAATTACTTAAAAAATAGCCTTAAAATATCTAACCTTATTTATATTAATACTTCTTAATAATATAGTTAGGATCCTATTCTTTACCTAGATAATAGGTAATATACTACTAATTATAATAGCTACTAGTAACCTAAGTCTTATCTAACTAGAGTATTTTATACTAATTACTAATAGTCTAGTAGTAGTAGGCTAGAGCTTAGTTAAGCTGCTTTTAATAAGTCTCTTTATTAATAAGAGGCTTATAGCGTATAATATATTACTTAAAGCCTAGTTAATAAAGGGCGGTATATATAGTATATATATTAAAAACTATATTAAATAAAACTATTAGTAACTATAAAAAAGTAGTATAATAGCCCTATTTAGAGGAAATTATATAGGTAATAAGCTCTTGCTCTTATTAAGGGGTTATAACCCTTAGGTAGCTATTACGCGCGCTAGGTATTACTAAATACGCCTATATAGCTATATAGACCTACGCCTTTATATATCTTATAATTTTTATAATTTTATAATAGGAAAGTTACGCGCTATAGAATAGTATATAAACACGCTTTTACTTACTTTCTAATAGTTATTTTATATAAGATCCTTATAAGTATACTATTATAATATTATTTTAAGTAAAAAAGAGCGTTATTTAGTAGTAATAAGAGAGATTTAGTAATAGGGTTAAAAAGTAGTAAAATAACTAGAAGAGTAATAAGCGTAGTAGAAAAAAACTAACTTTAATATTAAGGGGTTAAAATTACCCTTTTAGGCCTAGTATAGCGCTAGAAGGTAGTTAGGAGAAGGGGGTGTGACTACCCCACGGGTACTTAATAGGGATGTTTTACTTTAGCCTACTACCGCAATATATCACACTACCCTATAGGGCACCACATGATATAAGCACTAATATATAGATACATTCGCCCATCGGGCATCTATAGTTAGCAATATAAGCATTATATATATACCTAAGGGATACCCTCACAATTAGTAGTATAACGAAAGTCGATCTAGCAGCCTTATTTAGCACTGATTTTTTATTTATATTAAATAAAGAACTAGACGAGGCTATTATTAATTACTAAATCTAACTATACTAGTTAAGATTAAGCGATTAAGGTTATATTATATCGACTACTACTATATTACCCTACTCCTCCTAACCTAACGTTACTTTATTACTATATCTAACTTCACCCCCCCCCTCTACCCTATTAAACTATACTATACGACTTATTATATCTTAAAGACCTTCCACTACCCGATATTATTAATTAATTTTATTACTAACTCCTAATATCTCCTGCGTTTCGCTAGAGATTTAATATTATAATAAGTAACTAATAATAATATTAATATAGTAATAACTATTATAGCTATAACCGATCTACTATTAAATAATAATTAATTTATAATACCCTACTTAGTTAAATAGAACTTAACGAGGACCTTTAAATCCTTTATTAGAAACTAGTAATATAGAGTAGCTATATATTAAAAATAACTAGAACTAGTTCTACCCGCTCTAAATACCCTATCTAAACCACGACTAGTACTAAGTACTCCTAAGGAAGTATTAAGACTTACTCACGACCTTAATTAACTTAACCTCTATATATCCTTATAACCTTATTAGCTATATAACCTAGTTAGTCTTAGTAGTAACTTATATATTAGTCCTATTAAGTTTAATAAAACCTATTAATATTCCTACTTAATATTACTCTTTAATAGCGCCTCCGCTATAACGTCCTATAATATGGTGATATTATATTAAGAACCTAATTAATATAATAGGAACCGATCCCTATTTAGATTACTTATTATATTATAAAATCTACTTTTAGCTAATATAGTAGTAGCTATAATTATAGTAGTAATAAATAATTAATAATAAGCTATAAATCAGGACTTCGTAGCTATAATAGCTAAAGCCTTTAGATAATAGAACGAAGACTAACCTCCCTAACCTCCTTATAATAATAGAAATAATAGTAACGCTTCCCTACAATCTACTAATATAGGTATCTTTAACCCCGAAGCGAAAGACCCCTACTACCTAGGAATAGTATTAAATAGCAAATTAACTATATATATTAATATCTACGCTTTTACTAATTATCTACTCAATCTCGCTATTATAAAATCTAGCGCCTAAGTATGCGAAGTATAGACCTAATATCTCTAAGGCTCTATATTAGTATAGTACTCACAAGTTCTAACTAATATTAACTACGAATTACTTCGTATTACTACTATTAAAGCTATTATTACTAAACTACTAGAACGCTTTAAACTATACTATAGTAACGCGATATTATATTAGAAGTTATTATTATATAGCCTTGTAGATATAGGTAATAAGGATATCCTAGCCTATACTTAATCTATAATCTAAGATATAAAGGTATATAGAATAACTAAAGTTCTATCCTAACTACGAGTAATCTATAAATCGTTTAATAACGCTATTAAATTCCTCGTTCTACCTCCTAATAATACTACTATACTAGACGGCTTTTTATAGTTAACGTTATAAATTAATAATAAAGATATTAGTAATAGAACGTAAGCTATAATTTTAGTATCCCTATAATACTAACTACTAAATAGGTAAGACTAGCGATATACGTCTTCTATATAACTATAATAGTCGCCCTATTATTATTAAAAGGAATCCCTATACTAACTAACTATAGAGTTTATTAACTAGTAGACTTAGCTAAGGCAGATTTCTATATTAGAATCGATAGAATAGCTATAATCCTAACTAATAAGACCCTTCTTAGCTATCCTAACCTATATTAAGTTTCTAACTAATATAGAACTAACCTAACTAGAACACTAGATACCCTATATTATACTAATTTAACTAAAACCGATATAATAACTAATCTAACTAAGATTAGAAGCTAGTCCCCGAGAATAAACGCCTAGGATAGAATAATAATAATAACACCTAGAATTAGAATACTCCTATAAAGGCAAATTAGACCTAATAATAACTATAGTAGTAGTTAGTATATTACGGAGAGATAACCCTATTATCTTCTTTATTATCTTAGGATAATCTATAATACGATAGCTACTAGTCCCTATTAGTATCTAGTAATATAGATAAACCCTATATTATAACTTATAACGACTTTATCTACGCAGAGGCTACGCCCGAATAGATTAAACCTAGTAGTAACTTCGACTTTACTAGAGATAATAATAAATATAAGGATACCTATTTTATAGCTATAATACCCCTAGAACGATCTCACCCTATAACGAACTAGAAATATCGCTTATATAAGTAGCAATTCCCTAGTAATAACTAACTATATAAGTATATTTAACGCTATTATATATCTAATACTTAAACTACTAGCGCTATAGCATAGTTTAGAGACTCTTAAATAACTAACCTACCTATAGCTAACTATACTATAACTAATCCTCCTATTCGAATTAGATTAATAGTTAATATATCTACCTAAATTAGAGCTAGATTTAGCTTTTAATTATAGTTATACCTATAATACTAGATTATACCTAACCTAAACTAACTCTCTACCTAACTTAACGTTTATAGAGATACTAGATATTTATCTTCCCTACTAGATAGAACTACGTTTAACTAATACTAGCTTATAACTAATATTCGTATTTAATCTATACTACTTATAGTATAAGCATTAGTAAAGACACCTATCGCATAGATTAATACGTTATTCTAGATCTATATTTAAAAGCACCTAACTATCTACTAGTAAACCTACTATAGCGTCTATCTAATAAGAAGTATCTATTATAAGTAACCTATTAGCTAACCTACTTATTAGTATAGATTATCTCAGTCCTAAGTAATTCGATATCCTTAATAGCAAGGGTTATACTACGATCGGTTTATATAGTATTAAAATCCTAATAGTAGTATAGCGTAACGAGGCCTGCTATAAAGCTAGAGTAGTAGCTAAGAACACGATATTAATACTAGCTAACACCGCTATTCGCATACCTATATATTATACGATCTCTAACTATAACGTGTAATAGGACCTATTATTTAAGCCTATAGATTTACCTATTTTATCCTGTATAATATTAATAGATATTTCGTTATTAGAAATCCTAGTTTATAACGATATTATAATAAACTAAACCGAATAACGCTACTAGTTCGTTGAATATCTTATTTCTATAGATCCTACTATATAGTTATAGATAGTTAATAAGACTAAAGCCACGATAGCATCCAAATTCGCCCTTAAGGAACTATACTAACTAGAAAAGCATATAATTAATACTATACTTATTTATAATACTTAATTTGAAAGTATCTAACTAGTATTAAGATCTATAATTACTAACTAGACGCTAAATATCTCACTATACTAATCGATAGGTTTACCTATATCTTTACTAATACTAGTTTTACTAATATCCCCGAGGACTAATAACTACTTATTTACTTTAAACCTAACTAGGATAAAGATATACCTAAAAAGTATAAGATCTACCCTTTAGGAGGACCTGAATAAGATATTATTAAGTATATTATTAACAAGTTAGGCCCTAAACTATACTATATAATAACCTAGGTCCTATTCGTATTCCTAGTATTTATTATCTAGCGAGAATAGCTTATATTTAACGAGACTATATTATCTAGTAAAACCTTAATAACCTCGTTATAATTAGCTATAATAGATAAGAAGAAATAAAACCGAAAAGGCTATATAGTTATTAATATATAACTACTAAATAATATAACTCTTACGGACGCCTACCTAATAAAAACATAGGATAATATTATCGCTAAATATACTAACATAACGTATATCTCTATATTTAATATAATAGCGTTCTACTACTAATAGTAAGTATACCTTATATCTTAATAAGCCTTTACAATCGTTACTTATAAGGGGTAATTTACTTTTAAATACCCTATAATAGGATATAAGAATAGTAACGCCTACGTCTAACGATAGATAGACTCTATTCTCTCTAAATCTAACGCCGACTCGTATTATAATAATATCGTTATTACTTTGAAAGGCTTTAATAACTACTTTACTAACCTATATAATATGCTCTAAGCCTTATTAAAAGCTAATATCTTATTAAGACCTAATAAATCCTATATTAGCTTTCCTATAGCTTTAGTATTAAGAAAGATAGTTAACTCCTTTAGTCTTTTAATACCTATAGCTAAATTAGAAGTAAAAAAGGTTATTAAATTTCCTATAACGCTTTAGTCGCTCGAATACTTCCTGTAACGCTTCGGGTGGTATGCCGCAGCGATGCAATAACTAATTGCGCCATGCGCAAAAGATCCGCCATTCCGCGCACTTCGTGCCGGAATGCACCACATATGCGCTTATATGGGCTGGCCGCACCAGTCTCTTACACTTCCTTAGTCTCGCTTCTAGCCTATAATACTACGTCCTATAATATACCTAAATCGCTAAACTACTAGAAAACCAAAAGATAATACTATTATATACCTATAAGCGACTAAATGATAATAGCATAATAAAGACTAGAAAGAATATCTAAACTAGTACGAAAAGCCTAGGTAACTGCTATTAATATATTAATACTAATAGCGAAGGAATCCAACGCCTTTTAGTTACTTAAGGAAGCACTTATAGCTAACTTAATACTTATATTATTCTTACCTAAATAACAACTCTATATTAAATTTAACGTATTATCCGACGGCTTTAGCGTTTAAGTCTTTTATATCAAGGATTTAGCTATACTAACGCTAGTATATAACTAATACCCCCTACGCAACGCTATTAGGCTAATTACTTTTATATTATATACCTTAAGCGACGCTAAAAGATAATACTAGTTAATAGAACTCGAAGTAGCAGGATATATATAGACTATATTAAAAACCGAATACTAGATCCGATCTATATAGACAACGCCTATAGTTATATTTATAGACTATAAGGCTATTATTAATATCTAGCCTTATTAGGTTAACAATATTACTAACTTTACTATATATACTATAGCTAATAAAAAGCTTATCTAAGCTATAGAGTATATATTATAGTTCGAAATCCGCATTATCTATAAGCCTAGAAAGGATTATTTAGTTCCTAACGTATTAAGCTAACTTCCTACTAATAATACTACGCTAAATAATACCCCTAGTATATTAGATATTCTACCTAACGACCGCTCTATAGACCTCGTATTCATAGCTATATCTAATAATAATTAGAAGCCCTCTATTTAAAATCTAGTTTATAACGATTAGCTAATTTATCTATAAGAATAGGTATATAAGTAGCAAAAGGGGTGGTAAAACAGCCTGAATAATAGATATTAACAGGCTGAGTAATATAGTGATAAAAGCTAATAAATTTAAGCATAAGGAGGTATTTTTCCTGGAATTAATTGATAGAGAAATCGTTAAATATCAATAGTATTGATAATGTTATTTCTAAGTTATAAATCCTACCCTTACGAAGTAAGGGGTAAGATATTCTAAAACGTAACTATAAAGCAGTAGCTTATTAAGTAGAAATCGCGCTTAGATCACTATGTAGTCTGTGCGCAATTTCTGTATGTTTATAGCTATAAAGCTAAGGATTATAAATATATATATATATATAAGGTTATTGCTATTATTAAATTTATATAGATTTCTAAAGTATTTATTCCATAAAGGAAATACTTTTATAGTCATTATTTTATGTTTTATAGTTATTAAAGTATTATTAAAGAGATATTATATAGGTATATAACTATATATACTATAGTTATTTATTAAGGTTTATATAAACCTTATAAGATTATTATAGAAATTTTAAGATATACCTTCGGTATTCTTACA
>JAVHLU010002313.1:0-19358 GCA_036785755.1 Colletotrichum ledebouriae
CCTTAACTAGTAGAGGGTATAGGTTAAAATACCTATATAGTATTTCCCGAATTATACCTGCGAACTAGGTGAATTTGTTATAGTCTTTTTGCGAAGGGGCTGCGGCGTAATTCCGAGCTTAATATAGCCTAGCCTTCTATACTATAATAAAGCAGGATATTAAAGATTAATATCCTTAATACTAGTATGTATAATATTAGTAAATAAGGAAGAATCTTTTATAACTTTAGTAGTAAAGCAATATAAATTATTCTTTTTACCCCCTTTAACTAATAGTATATTATTAGTTATATTATATAGTAAGGGTATACTATTCTAAGCTATATAAGCAATAGCTTATTTATCTAGTTTGGACTAACCTAAGAGATTAATACCTAAGTTAGGTATATAGAAACAGTTTTTAAGAATAATATCTTTTTCTATTTAGAAATTAAAGTATAATATCTCTAGCAGATTTAGCTATAAGAGTATTTACTTTACCCTATCTTATACGTATATTTATTATATAGGTATTAGAAAACTAATTATTATTATTTATAATATAGATAGTAGTACAAGTATTAAGATAGAACTTAATAGTATTTATATTATTTATAAATGGATTATTAATATTATAAATAATATCTTAGATTATATAACGTATAGAAGGCTTAGCTAAGTGCTTATTATTATAGGGTATAGTTATAGTTACGTTTTTAAATTTGATATCCTTATCTAAATCTAAGTCTATATCTAGATTAATAGATAGGCTAGAAGTGGTAGGGGTTTAAATAATATTAACCTCTTCTATATTAACCTTATTAGGGTTATTATTACTTTCTTCTTCTTTATTATTAACTAATGGAGTAGTTTTAGTACTCTTTTTAATTGATTTAGAAGTATTATTTTTATGATTGGTTTTCTTAGCCTTATTACCTTTATCTTTCTTCTTAGTTTTAGATAATATATTAAAGGCTTATCTCTATTCTTTTAGAGCCTTATTTAAATATAGGAAAACGTAGTCTTCTTCCATATAACCTATCTTTTTATAGTTCTTATAGAATAAACCCTTCTAATTATTCTGTTTATTATTATTTTTATTAGCCTTAGTTAAAGTAATATTATTACTTAAATCCTCTTTTCTTCTAGATTTATCTAATAAACTAGCGAATAAAGAGTCTAGAGTATAGGCTTCTAAATCCTTTCTTAAAGACTAAGTGATATGATTTATAAAACTATTATAACTGTTATAGGAATAAGGTAGTGATATATGGTCTGTGATGGATTGATGCTATCTAGGAGGCTCCGCGCGGGGGCGCGCGGGGGCGCGCGTGAGCGGTCTATATATACAGCTAGGCGGTGAGTAATAGTAGTATATAGGATATAACCTATAGTATAGTAATATCTACCCCTCTATAAAAGAAGAGTAATAATCCCTATTACTACGCGCGCGCGCGCAGGCGAATAATACTATATTATAGCAATTAATAGTAATAACCTATTCCTATAACCTATAGCTTGGCGCGCCTGAGGCGGCGCGAAGGGGGTATACCTATAGGTTAAGAATTTTAGCCCGTCCTATTGCTATAATAGCCCTCTAAAGCGTAGTTATTATTATAGCTATTAGTATAGCTATTAACGTAGCTATCGCTATAGCTATTAGCGTAGTCGTTAGCGTAGCTATCAGCAGAGTTATTAGCGTAGCTATTGCTATATTTAGCCTCGTAGTTGCTTATATAACCCTCGCTATATCTAGCGGCGTGGCTATTACTAGTAGTATTATCGCTACTATAGTTAGCATAGTTATTATTAGTAGTATTATCGCTACTATTAGCGCGGTTATAGATATTAGCGTTGCTATAGCTATATTTAGTAGCGTTAGTAGTACTTAAACTATCTTTAGAGCCCTTAGATAGAGAGTCTTCCCTATTATTATTATTATTATTACCTATAGAGCCCTCCTCGCTTAGGGAGTCCTCCTTATTACTTATAGAGGCCTTGCTATTACTTATATTTTCTATCCTATAGTAAGCGAAGCCTATATAGTTATATTCCCTAAAGTTAAAGTTCTTTATAACTATATAATATATCTTATAGGAGTATAGGCGCTATAGTATTATAGCGAGTAGCGGTTAGAAAGGCGTATTATACCTAAAACCCGAGCCTAATAGTATAGAGGTAGCTAGGATTATTAGTAGTATAGGAGTAGTTTAAAGTAGTAAGGGCGGTAGCTTTCGCAGGGCGCTTTAAAGTAGTAGGGGCGCTAGTATATATAGCTTAAAGTGGCGTCTTACTATAAGTAGTAGCTAAAGGGGCGCGGGTCGTTAAGGCTTAGGTAGCTAGAGGTAAGTAGTAAGAAGGGAGGCGGCTTAGCTAATAAGGGTAGTAGCATAGTAGAGACTCTATAGGAATAGTAATATAGACTTCTTAGTTACCTTAGTATTAGTATTATAAGGAGATTTAAAACCTTTTAGAAGGGTACTAGATCTATATATAGGGGTATTAGAGCTATTAAGAGGGATACTAACTTATATAGAATAAGGCTAGGAGCCCTCTTGCGCATATAGCGAAGGTATATATAGCAAAGGGTTATGAATATACTAAAAGAGAGCGTTATATAAGGGGAAGTTAGCATAATAGAGTCTATAGTAATAGCGTTATTAACTATAGTTATTTGTAAATATATAGCGGAATAATACGTTTTTATTACGAAAGTTAGTAGCGCTATATTTATAGTAGGATAGTAGTAGTTAAGACTAGCCTAGTAAAAGGGTTTTAATTAATAGCTATTATAAAGGGTCCTAAGGCATATATAGGCGTTAGGAATATTAGCGTTAGTATTAGTAGCATTAGTAATCCCTCGCGGGATCTCTCGAAGGTATAAAAAACTCTACTAGTGCGCGTATCTTAGTAGCAGTGCAGTTAAGCGCTAGGAATAGCATATTAGTATTAGTAGTATTAGAAAAGAAGCTAAAAAAAGTAGCTTATTTACTTATTATAATTATTCGCTAGTATATAGTTAACTACGTTAGCCTTAAGGATCGATGTAACTATAGTTATACTACTAGATATTATAGGAATAAGGTAGTGATATATAGTCTATGATAGATTAATGCTATCTAGGAGGCTCCGCGCGTGGGCGCGCGGGAGCGGTCTATGTACGCAGCTAGGTGGTGACTAACGGCAGTATATGGGATATAACCTGCAGTATAGTGATAATAACTTTCGTCTAGGGAATTTAATATCTTATCTATAATAACTTGCTTAGGTTAATAATACCGAACGCGCTTAGCGTAGTTATCCCGCCCAAGAGCGCTTAACGTAACTAAAGCGTTAAATATACCTAAACGTAGTAAACCTCCTTAAAGGGGTTTATCGCCTTTAAGGAGAAAACCGTCTAGAATTATAGAATCTTTACCTATATTTGTTTACTTACTATATAGACTATATTAATTAGTAGTATAACCTTTTAGTTAGCTATATCCCCTTATAACTAAGGATATCCCTTATAATTGAGGAAGGTACTTAACTATATAAATAGCTAACCCTATTAGGTTTATATAAAGTAGTATCTTAGTAATTAATACCTATAGGTATTATATATTATTAAAAGCCTCTCAACTCCCCCTTTCCCTTTACTAGGAAATATTAATAAGAGGTATTAACCCTTTACTTATTTCTCTTAATTAGGAAATATTAATAAGAGATATTAACCCTTTACTTATTTCTCTTAATTAGGAAATACTAATAAGAGATATTAATCCTTTATTATTTCCCTTTAATAAGAGATATCCCTAAGAGATATTAAACCTTATAGATTTCCTTAATTAAGAAATATCTTAAAGAGATAGTAAACCTCGAAGATAATAGTACCCTATAAGCTACTTTCTAATTATAAGGTTAAAAAAGGCCTTAAGTCCGACCTCCTAGAACCTATTAATTATTTTACTATTATAAACTTTATAGTCGCGCTTAAGTAATACCCTTAGAAGTTTTATATACTACTTACTTAGACTAAGTATACCTTCTTTAAGCTAGCTATAAAAGCGAGTATTATAGCTATTACTTATAAGAACTTTAAATAATATTTAAGTAACTACTATAAATATATTTAAAAAGCGCTATTATAAGGAGAAGTATATAAGGTTACTTAATATATTTAAAATAAGGTCCTAAGGGTATAGATAATAAACCTATAATTATTCGCTAATACTATTAGATAATAATATTACCTTAGTCTTCCTTATTATAATTAATATACTAAGATAGAGATTAAATAGAGCTAGATACTAGACTTAATACTATCTTTTAAGGAGAATAAAGAAAGGGGAGAGTATAAGACCCTAAGAGCTAAAGCTATAGATAATCTAGATATCCTAAAACCTATATCTAAACTTAATATAATAATAATTCCTAAAGCTTTCCTAGTACTTCTATTAACTCTAGAGGAGTATTATAAGTTTAAATAAAGTTTTATAAATACTTTATAACCCCTATTCTTTGAACTAGTATTAAAGGATATTATTATAATATTAATATTAGAGTTAAGTCTAAATATATTCTATATATTATTTAAGGAAAGTCAAGATATATTAAGTATACTATTCCTAACTTAAGGAAAGGGATAAGGTAATTTTTCCAAGCTTAAGCTAAGTAACCTATAGAGTTACCTAGGTATTTAAAGCTAAGGTAAGTATTATAATAAGATAAGCCTATAGGATCCTAAAGCTAGACCTTTAAACCTTAATAAAAGCAAAGGATATAATTAGGATATTAAACCCTAGGAGGATACTCCTCTATTATTATTACTACTTATACTACCTAGAGACCCTAGTAATAGAGGTAATAATAATAACCCTAAAGGCTAAAATAGCAGAGGAGGTAGCCCTAGTTATAATAATAATAATAGCCTAGATAACTATTACTATTAGCCTCTAGCTAGGCTAAGAGATATTATTAAGCTAATAGCTAACCCTAATAAGTTCTTAGTTAGCTATAGCTTTCTCTTATTCCTTCTCTCTATAGATAAGGAGGGATTAGTATATATAATAGCTAGTATACTAGCTACTAAGCCTAGGTATAGCACCCCTCGCTTTAAAGTTAATATAGTTAGGTTATTTAATCCGCTCTTATATAATAACGAAGTTAATAATATATTTATTAATAGTAATCTAAGGCCTCTGGCTACTGCATAGTGATTTTACCTACTTAAGTGCAACAGACCTTCTAACTCCACGCCTCCTAATAATACATAGCCTTCGGTCACGTGATTATAACTCTCCTAACTATAGCCGCACTTATACGTGCCTGTTAATAGCCTCACGATCTTTAACTTTATATTAATAATAACGTAGTTTTTAATTATTTAAACTATAAAACTATTAACTTTTCCTCTCGCATACTACCCGCGCTGCTAATACTGCCTCTATTACTGCTTCGTCTACTAGAAGTCATTACTATCTTTACTATACCGTTGTTAGTAATGCTCTCTCTATATTATAGTTAGCATAAGCTATACTTACTAACGTTCGCTACCTAGGCTGCCTCTACCTTAGTAATATAGAAGACCTACTTAAAGAAGGGCTACTCTATAGGGTATATAATAACCCGCCGAACTTCTACTACTAAGTTTACTTACTTAGCTCTAATACTATTATACCTTATAGAGTCCCCTATAGGGATATTAAGGTAAGCCCTTTTAAGGGCTATACTAATAATACGCTCTCTATATATAGCAGAGTAGTTAATAAAGGAGCGGGTTTTATTAATTATATTAAGGCTAAACTCTCTAGTAATCCCCTCTATATTATTTATACTAAAGGGTATACCTCGCTTAGGCTTAGTATATTTATATATAGGGTCTAGTACTAATATAGTTAAGGGATAAGGATAAGGAAGAGGGAGAGGTATAAGGCCCTACTTATAGTAGAGCTTTTTATACTTCTAGCTATAAGAACCTTCTAGGAAAGACCTCTTTAGTTAAGGAGTTACCTCTTATATAATAGCGTTCACCTTGCTAGAAGGTCGACCTTTTAGGTTAAGGAGTTATCTCGTATAGTAGCTTTTCTAGGCTACGAGAGCCTTAGTAGCCTATTCAGCTCCGGTATAATTAGCCCTAGTGCGGCGCGTATCCGACTTTATATAAGGGTTTACTTATAAGTAGTAAGAACGTATAGGGTTCTTATATTATTTTCCTTAACTAATAGAGGGTATAGGTTAAAATACCTATATAGTGTTTCCTAAATTATACCTACGAACTAGGTGAATTTGTTATAGTCTTTTTGCGAAGGGGCTGCGGCGTAATTCCGAGCTTAATTAATAGTAATCTAAAAACTATCTACTACAATATATACTGTTTTATTAATACTATTAATAGCTATATTAAGTTAGATAATAGGAACTAAGCTATAGCTACTCTTAACTTTTATTAAACCTTATTAAGGTATATTTTAAACTAGGACTATACTAACCTAATATTTGATACGAAAGTAGAGCTTAAAGACCCTAACTATAAACTAGACCGTTAGAAAGAGCTATTACTCGAATATGTTTATTTAATATATAAAATTACTAAGCATATTTAATAAAGAAGAGGTATACTGTACGTAATATATATAATTAACATAATATTTAATACTAAATAACTAAGGTCGCTCGATTTTATAAGGATGTTAAGGAGAGTAAATCTAAGGTATTAACTATTATATATAATAAAATAGATATAGAACTAGTTATTAGTATTCCGTAGCTAACTAGTAAGACGAACTATAATAAGTTTATTATAAGCTGTTAGAAGATAGTCCCTAGTCAGTATTAAATAGTTATTAAAAGATCCTAGTAAGTACTAGTCTAACTATCTATTAAGATAACTTATATAGGAACTACTTTAATATACTTATTACTAAAAAAAACCTTGAGAATAAGCTATACTACTACTACTTATTATTTATATTATGTAAACCTAAAAGAGATTATATCTAGCTTATTATTATTAAGACCTATAAAGCAAGCTACTAATATCGCTACTAAACCCTTATTAAGCTCTTTTTAAAAGGAGGTTCGGTTTAATTGATAATAAAGGCCTAAATACTAATATAACTAGCCTAGTTAATATATTTAATATCCTTAACTACCTAGCTACCCTTTAGTATATATATTAAAGGGGACTAGCTACGAGCAAATAGAAGAGGAAGTATATACTTTATTAGATAAGCGCGACTTTAACTATATCTAGTATAATAAAGCTAGCGAGGATTTATATTTATATAAGGAAGATTTAATTATTAGTACTAATAATAAAGATAACTAAGAGGAATAAAAAGACGATCCTAAATATATTAACTTAGTTACTTACTCCGCTTATTACTATAAATACCCTCTAGGGTATATCCCTAGATATAAGGATAAGTACCCTATTTTAAATATTAATGTATTTTAAAATTTACTCCTTAAGAATCTAGGAATCTACTCTTATAAAATATATCTTTATAATACTAAGCTATATACCGACTTCGATAGTGTCTTTTTATATTAGACCCTTCTATCCCCTTAGCTAAATATAACGCTTATTAGTCCTATTAAGCTATAGCGATATATAGTTACACGTTTATATTATTATATATAAGCAAAGAGTATTATCTAAGGCTATTATAACGGACTGCTAATTATAGTCTATATTAATCCTAGCGCGAACCGCTTAGTTATAAGTAAAGCCTGCCTATAATAGTTCTATACCCTCTTATAAGAACCTAAGGTATTTAAGCTCTAAGGCGTTAGAAGCCTTAAGACTATTACTTAGGTAACTTTCTTAATTTTTATATAAGGATAATAACCTAATAGGTAAATAATAACTACTAAGCCTTATATAGGCATATAGCTTATCGTATATTTAAACGTCGGTCTACTTATAAGCTAGGACTTTAATATACCTAATAGGCTCGACGTCTTAAACTTAGAATTATATATCTAAATTATATTTTATAATAATATTTAAATCCCCTTATAGATCTATGTAAAGGTCCCCTTTAAGGATTTAGAATATATATACTATAAGGAATATAACTATTACGCTATATAACCGCTCTACTATCTAAATTAGTATACTATTAGTGATATAGAGTCCCTTCTATTCCGCTTAAAGTATAAAGTATATATACATATATATATAAGTAATTTACTATTTATTCCCGTTATTAATAATACTCCCTATCTATTAAAGATTAAATAAGGTATAAAACTTAGAACCCTATTACCCTTTAAGTCTAATAGATACCTGAAGCTAAAGACTTATAATTAACTATAAGCTGCTTTTTTAATATTATTATATAAGAATCTAATATCTTATTCTATTCTTAATCTTTTAGATTATAAGCTTATAATACTTATTTAGTCATTAGAACTAATAGTTAATAAATAAGTAGAATTCTCTAATCTAACTAGTAGGGAAGCGCTTATAGACTAAGGTATAACTAAGGATAACTTAATACTAAATTAGAGAGATATTTATAAAGGGAATATTAACCTAAATAGTAAGATAGGTATAACTAAGCTTAAAAGCTTACTAGCTATTATTACTAAAGAAGGTATATATATTTATAACTAAGACGCTAAATCTATTTAATACCTAAAAGAGGTTATATTATATTACCCTACTATCTAGAAGGACTAAGGACTAATTAACCTACTAAAGGATTAATACCTTAAAGTTAAACTTATTAAAAGATAGTAAAATGTAAATATTAGATAATAACCTTACTCTATTAGTAAAGAAGATAGGAAATCTATTAATTAAACCTTATATAAGCTCTATACTTAAGATTATAGAGAATAAGGTAACTCTAAACTAATACTATTTAGAGCCCTAGTATACATAGTATAGCGAATTATAAATAAGAAGTATAAGGGTTAAATAGTTATAGATCTATATACTCTTAATAAGGCTATAAGGCCTCTGGCCACTGCATAGTGATTTTACCTGCTTAAGTGCAATAGACCTTCTAACTCCGCGCCTCCTAATAATATATAGCCTTCGGTTACGTAATTGTAATTACTAACTACCTTTCCTAACTATAGCCGCACTTATATATACCTATTATACTAGATAGCCTCACGATCTTTAACTTTATATTATTAATAACTTAGTTTTTAATTATTTAAACTATAAAACTATCGACTTTTCCTCTCGCATACTACCCGCGCTGCTAATACCGCCTCTATTACTGCTTCGTCCGCTAGAAGTTATTACTATCTTTATAGCTATACTATCGTTAGTAACGCTCTCTCTATATTAAAGCAGTCGGCGCAAGCTATACTTACTAATAAGCCCTAATAGGCCTGGGCCGCCTAGGCTGCCTCTACCTTAGTAATACGGAGGACCTGCTTAAAGAAGGGCTATTCTATAGGGTATATAATAACCCGCTAAACTTCTACTACTAAGTTTACTTATTTAGCTCTAATATTATTACGCCTTATAAAGTCCCCTATAGGGGTATTAAGGTAAGCCCTCTTAAGGGCTATATTAATAATACGCTCTCTCTATATAGTAGAGTAGTTAATAAAGGAGTAGGTTATATTAATTATATTAAGGCTAAACTCTCTAGTAACCCCCTCTATATTATTTATATTAAAAGGCGTGCCTAGCTTAGGCTTAGTATATTTATATATAGGGTTAGGTATTAATATAGTTAAGGGATAAGGATAAGGAAGAGAGAGAGATATAAAGCCCTGCTTAAAGTAGAGCTTCTTATACTTCTAGCTATAAGAACCTCTTATAAAAGACCTCTTTAGTTAAGGAGTTACCTCTTATATAATAATATTTATAGCACCTTACTAGAAAGTTAACCTTTTAGGTTAAGGAGTTATCTTATATAGTAGCTTTTATAGCACCTTACTAGAAGGTTTAGCGAGGGTATTACTACGAGAGCCTTAGTAGCTTATTTAGCTCTAATATAATTAGCTCTAGTATAGCGCGCGTCCGACTTTATATAGTAATATTTAGAGGGTTTACTTATAAGTAGTAAGAATATATAGGGTTCCTATATTATTTTCCTTAACTAGTAGAGGGTATAGGTTAAAATACCTATATACTATTTCCCGAATTATGCTTATAAACTAGGTGAATTTGTTATAGTCTTTTTATAAAGGGGCTGCGGCGTAATTCCGAACTTAATAATAAGGCTATAATCCCTAATATATACCCTATACTATTATAATAAGATATCATTAAAGGCCTTTATAATGAACTATAGATTACCATAATTAATACTTAATCCTTCTTCTACTAATTCCTTATTAAGAAGGAATATTAAGATCGATTTATTATAGTTAGCTATTATAGATAAGAACGCTTAAAAGTAATACTATAGGATTCTATAATTTGCCTACTTATACTTAACGCGTTATTAGATAAACTTTTATAACTATATAAGGAATATACTTATATATTTATTTATAATATTATTATCGCCTCGAAGGACCTTAAGACCTACCTTAAATACCTTAATATAATTCTTAAAGTCTTTACTAATAGTAAGCTCTTACTCTCTATAAAGAAGTCGTTTATTAGATACCCTTTTATTAAATTACTTAGCTTTATTATTAATATGTTTAAACTATTAAATATATAAGATTATATTAATACTATTAAGAAGATTAAGTACCCCTATAACCTTTACTAGCTTAAATATTAGATAGCGGTAACTGTTTTTTAATAACATATAATACTGCGTTATAGTAATTATATTTAACTGCTCTAATAATATAAAATAATATTACTTATTAAAGCCTAAGCTTAAGGAAAGGATAAAGTTACTATAAGAAAGGTTTTCTATTAAAAGAGAAATTTTAAACCTCTATTAGAAGGAGTAGCTAGCTTTAATAATATTAAATATATATTAATAGTAAATAATACCTTATTCTACTACACCCTTAATAAGTAGCTATCTTCCTAGCTTAGCTTATCAAAGGAATATAGATACTCCGCGCTAATCTTCTAGCTAGCTAATAATATTAAATAGAAGCCTTATAACCTTATTAAGTATACTAATATATACCTAATCGCTTATATTAGTAAGGCCCTTAACTAAGCTAAATAGAAGTATTAGCCTACTAAACCTAACGTAGCCTACCTAGTATAGGTAGTAAAGAAGTATTAGCTAATATTGTATTTATTAAGATAAGACCCTATAATTATACCTATAGATTATTTAATAACGTATAATATCGTTAAATTAATATCGCTATAGTTAGAAGATAAGACGAGGTCTAACCTATAACTTATATTATTATTAGAATACTTTAGCTAATTCTCCTTAATATATTATTATATCCTAGGAATATTAAATATTATTAAAGATATATTATTACGCCTACTTATAATAGAAATCCCTATTAAAAACGTTAGGGAACTTAATAAGATATAGGATAATATACCTATAGGTATTAACTTTATAATAGAGGTATCCCTGAATAACGACTTTAAGACTAAGCTTATCTAGTTATATACTAACTTAAAGTCCTAGAGCAGAGTATATAAAATACTCTATAAAGGGATAGATAATATAGACCTTAACGTCGTGTTATATAATAGTCTCCTTTATTATATTAACCCTTTTATAAATAAATAAAGGCTCTATATTCTAAAAGAGTTAGTAATACTACTTATTAAAGAAGCTTACAATAATTATTATTACTTTAGTAAGGACTAAATATAGAGAGCTATTAATAAATACTTTTATATACTATATCTTGAGTAATAAGTTAATAACTATATAGCTTACTACTTATAATATAGAATAATAAATATAGAACGTTAACTACTACTTAGCGCGATATAGCTAATATTAATACTAGCTATTCCCTCCTATATAATTACTATAGATTTTGTTATTAGACTTCTTAAAATACCTTTATAGTATTTAGGGTATAAAGTAGAGAACTTCCTATTACTTAATATAGTACTTACTATAACTAATAAGTTCTCTAAAGTAATACTTCTTATCCTAGGCTATTTAGTATATATTATTAAAGTCTAGGGACGCCTTCTCCTTTATAACCACTAATAAAGTAACTAGGGAATACTAGAAGCTATTATATCTAATTATAACTATAAGTTCCTATCTAAGTTTTAGACTATATTATAAGCTAAATTGTATACTAAGTTAACATTCTTAATAGTATACTATCCCTAGACTAATAGTATCTTAGAGTATAAGAACTAAACTATTAAACTAGCTATTTATTACTTTCTTAACCTTATTAATATAAGATTACTCCTAAGCCTCTAATATAACCTTAATAATACTTACTTATAAGTTATTAGTTATTTACTCAGTCAAATCCTATATAAAATAAATACTAATAACATATTAAATATCTTAAGCGATACTAACCTTAAGTTCGGAATTACGCCGCAGCCCCTTCGCAAAAAGACTATAATAAATTCACCTAGTTTATAAGTATAATTTAGGAAATACTATATAGGTATTTTAACCTATACTCTCTACTAGTTAAGGAAAATAATATAGGAACCCTATATATTCCTATTACTTATAAGCAAACCCTCTAAATATTATAAAGTCGGACGCGCGCCGCACTAGGGCTAATTATATCAGAGCCGAACAGGCTACTAAGGCTCTCGTGGCCTGGAAACGCCCTCGCTAAACCTTCTAGCAAGGTGCTGCGAAAGCCAATATACGAGATAACTCCTCAACCCAAGGTTAATATTTATATCCTTACTTATAAGTAGGGATATAAACTAAAGAGCCTATACTTAATAGTTCTTACTATTAGTTAACTTTTAAATAGTTACTTTAGAAATATCTATACTGTATTAACCAATCTAAGTAGTAACTAATAAACTAATACTTTATACATAAAAGCAATTCTTATTGATATTAAATTAATATATAAAGAATACTTTTTTACTTTATTATAGAAGTAAACTTATTAATATTAAATTAATATGTAAAGAGTACTTCTAAAGTAGAAACCTAAGTAGTCTATTTTTATATATAATAGAGACGTTTTCTTAATTGATATCAGATTAATATATTAAAGAATAACTATCGTAAGTAAATATAGTAAGATCCTCTTGCTATATCTTTATTTCATAACTAGATAATAAGGTAAAAGTTAATATATATCCCTCTTTTTATATTTACTTTTATGTGTATTTTTCGATATTTTATTCGCTTTAAAAACCGGTTGAAATCGAATTTAGAAAGAATATTGATTTAAAGGGTTGTTTTCGACTGATTTAAGGGTACTTCTAGAGGGCGTTTAAGGACTTAGGGATAATTTGACTTCGATATTCGGCTTTGTATAGCTTCGTTTAGCCCTCTTAAGTAGTATAAACTAGTTAGCAAGATAAGAGGCTTCGTAGAGGTAATTAGAGGAGGCTTTATGATATAGATAATTAGAAACTTTAAGCGTAAGTTGCCTGATTAGGTAATCTCAGTAGTTAAATACCTCGGGAGATATGAACTGTTAATATAGCTTATTTAAATAGAAGAATATCGATATAGATTATAGGATTTTAAATTTAGTATACGTAGTAGAGAGTTATTCTCTTATATAAATAATACCCTTAAAAGGGATAGAAATATATATATAGAGCAACGAGGTGCTCTTAAAGGGGCTTATAAGCTAAATAGGTACTAAGCTAGGATTATAACCTATTAGCACGGCTATAAAGGTTAAAAGAGAGGTTAAAGAATCGCTAATATAATAAAGGTAGATTTCAGGTAGTAAATAATATAATAGAGTAATCTTTTTCGTTTATTATATAACTTATGCAAATAGAGTGGAAAATATAGATATTAATAAGTATATATTTTATAGATAAATACTGTATCTAAAGCATTAAGAAGCTAGGGGAAAAGGTAGGTATAAGTAGGTAGTAGTTTTACTAGAGCCCCTTAGACGCTAAAGCGCGCTTTAATATATATAAAACGTTAGCGTGGTTTGGGTTATATATATAACTACGCTTTAATACATAATATAAAGTTAAAGACGCTTAGATATAGCGCTTTATTTTACTTTACTTCGCCTTTACAGTTTAACTTTAACTTTAACTTTAACTTTAACTTTACTAAAGTATTTAGAATATATTAGCCCTAGTTATATTATATCAAAGGGTATACCATTCAACGCGAAATTAAGAGCTAAATCTAAACATATACCTTTTCTTACTATATCCCTAATATTTATAGAGTTATAGCACTCTAAAGATAAGGTAGTAAAGTAGTAGTTTCTATAGTAAAGTAATAACCTTTACTCTATTTCTTATAATATTTAGGGTCCTAAAGTTCTCTATAAGAGAGTTAATAATTAAGCTAGTAGTTTAGGCTATAGAAAGCTCCTTAGCCTTAGCCTTCTATCTTACTAAGATCGTCTTTATTACGGGCTACGCCCGGGTTAAGCTTACCTAGGCTTCTGCCTAGGTTTACCGCCTTAGGGAGCTATCTAGGGCCTACCCGGGGCTTACCTAGTTATTCCCTATAAACTAGTAAAATCTCTACTAAAGAGGAAAACTTCCCCTTTTCCTCTTTAGCTTAAATAAATAGTATTATAGTAACCTCTTATTAAATAAACTTAGGTCTAACCCCTTATATATTTAAGCTTATTATTATAATAATAATAATAAGTCGAGCGCTACTCCCTACTAGTTAATAAGATAGTTAATAGTAGTATAGCTAAAACTCGAGATAAGCTATTATAAGCTAATTTAGTAGTAGTAATAGAGTCCCTCTAGTAATAGTTATAGGAGGTTAAGTAGGGGAATAGGTAATATATAGCTATATAGACCCCTATAAATATTACTAGTAAGGTACTAGTAATACCTAGTATAGTTCGCTAGAGGCTACTACTCCTACTTCTAATAGTTTTAAGTAAATAGAAGGAATATACTACCTAGGTATAATAAGTAAGGTATAAGATTACTATAAATAGGGCGTTCTATATTTTAAATATAGAGATATAGTACCTTATTAACTCCTACTTAGATATTATACCCTAGTGAGTAGTCTCTACTTTCTATAGAGCTAGGGGGGGTAGAGGAAAATATAACTTTAGGGACTTTATAGCTTACTTAGACTAGATATATAAGGACTTAAATATCTAATTATAAGCTATAGCCTAATTATAAACCCTCTAATAGAAAGAGAATAAATCTATAGTAACCTTCCTATTAAGATTTAAGTAAATACTAGCTAATATAAGTAATATAAATTAGCTTAGTTAAGTCTAGATCTTACTTATAGAAGCCTCTCTTACCCCTAAGCTAAGAGATTAGCTAATTACTATTAACCTACTAGCTAATTAAAATAGCTAGCTCTTAAAGGTCTAGAGTATTATATAGAAAGTAGAGCGCTAGAAGGTTTCTAGTAATTACTTAGTAACTTACTAGAGACTTATTACTAAGAATATTAAAGGGGATACCTATATAATTAGAGCTATATATATCTTATAGGTTAAGGAAGTAAGATATTATAACTATTAAAACTCTAGGTCCTCCTTAGGTACCTCCCTAGTATAATATTAATAGCCTTAGAAGGGTATAAGGCATTACTATACTTATTATAATTATAAGGCTAGAGGTTATATTACCTAGTATTACTTTAATAAGGAGGACTAGCTACCTAGCGTTATAAAGGTAAAACCCTTAAAGGAAGAATTAGTATATTATAAGGTTATAAATAACTACTAAGTAATAGCTAACTCCTTAGAAGAAGATAAGGAGTTAGAAAAAGACTAACTCTAGAGTAGAATTAAGCTCTATAGCTTACTAAAGAGGAGATATTAAGTTAGGAAGAATATAAATAGGAATAACTAGCTAATAATAAGCTTATTATTATTTAAGTTAGAGTTAATAAAGGATATCTAGCTTATATTCTAATAGATATTAGGAGTAATACTTATATAATAATTAACCTTTCCCTAGCCTAATACTTTTACTTTCTATATATTAAGAAGAGATATTAACCTATAAGGGGGTATATACTTAGTAGATTATTACTAAGTAACGCGCTAGGTATAGTAACGTTTAACTTAGAAATAAGTAGCTATACCTAGTATATTTTTATATATATAGTTAATAGCCTAGACCCTAATATCCTCTTAGGGCGCTCTTAGATAGAATAGAACTAGGTTATTTATAACGCTATAGCTTACTAAGTATATTATAAGAGGGGATAAGTTAGGCTATACCTATAGGATTAAGAAGAAACGCCCCTTATAAAGGAAATAAGGGCTATAAGGTTCCTTAATATACCCTTATTCTCTATAATTTACTAATACCTAGTAAGATAATAAGGTAAGTACTAAGAGGGTATTATAGAAGTACTAATATAAGCTATTAGCCTAGCTAATATTAAGAAAGCCTAAAACTTAAAACTAAAAGAGGATTATTAATACTATTTACTAAGCTAGGTTTTAAGGGAGTTTCCTAACTTATTTAACCTTAATAAGGCTTACTTATTATCCCCTAGGTAACTAAGGGTAGATTACTAAATTAACCTTATACTAGGACTAAATAGAAGGGAGCTATTACTCCCTTAGGGCCCACTCTATAGTATATTAAGAGAAGAGCTACTAATACTAAAGAAGACCCTATAAGACCTCCTAGATAAGGGGTTTATTAAAGCTAGTGGAAAGGGCTAGAACCGAAGGGAACTAGAAAGATAACAAATAATATAGCTCTACCTATAAATAGATAGGAATATTAAGAGTAGGCTTAAAAGATATATAGAATAATTCGTAGATCTAATTAAAAGAGATTATCTTAATTAGGCGCGGATTTATTAAGAAAATACTAAAAAACGAGGTATAGGGTTATTAGAGTACTAATAGTAATAATAATAATACTATCTTTTCCTCTACTACGCTCCTCTCCTCTATATACTACTCTATAGTTTCCCTTTAATAGGTCTATATGCTAAGGGAGCTTTCTAAAAGTTATATAGCTAAGTCTATCCTATTTTATTCTAATTATCCCCTTAAGACTCTTTATAATATTATAAAGGAGAGTTTTAAAAAATAAATAAAACTACTTTATAGAAATAGTAAATAAACTCTATTTATAGATCTAATTTATTAATAATATCTTCTAAATAAGCGATCTTATTATTAAGAAGATCCCTTAGGTTTAACTATCTTCTATTATAAGTTATATCTTAATAATAGCTTTACTATCTCTTCCTTTTTATTATACTCCTTATCCTATTCTAATCCTTAGTATAGCTAAAACTACCTACCCTATTATACTAAGCGCGAGAAGTTATAATAATATACTCCCTTAGGCGTGTTCTACTTAATCTAATCCTACTAGTTAGCCCTCTACTAGACGTAGTTTATATAGCTATAGGTATACCTATTTAAAGGACTAGGCCTCTTAGGATATAATAATATATCTATAAGTATAGTTCTTAGGCGTAGCTTAATAGTTATACTACGACTTAGTATCTATAAGACTTATAACTAAAGCTAATATCTAAGGTATTTAAGCTTATTATTTAGTATTTTAAATAAAATAAACCTAGATAATACTAATAATCTATAAATAGGTTAAGGAATATCTACTATAAGAGATAGTATAATATTATTATTATTTCTAAAGTCTATTATATTATTATCTATAGGTAAAGGAGTAGGAAGGTATAAAGGGAAGAAGGGTACTTTCTTAAAGTCTTCTTAGCTTAATAGGGTATCTTATAGAGCTATATTACTATTAATAGTTAAGTTATAGAACTCTATAGTAGTTATAGATATATATTAAGTAACTAAGGGGATTATAGAGTTAGAGATTAATATACTATTACTTAAGGTTATACTACTAAAATATAGAGATAGTAATCCTTCTCAAATTAGAGCTCTAGCCTATTTAATATATTAGAGACTATATATAAATCTATCCCTCTACTAAACTAAATTAACTACGTAGGTATTAATTAATAGGAGCTTTTAGAGTTATAGAGGGGCTCCTATTTTATAATACTATATATTAAGGTCTTATATAGCCTTAATAAAGCGCTAATTACTATTCTAGTCCTATATAGAGTTATAATAGAAATAGTAGTTAGTTAACTAATCTATAAAAATTATAACCTAGTAATAATTACTATAGTTTAATAGAAAGAAGGCCTTAGTAATATCCTAGAGATTCTTCGCTTTTACTCTTTTAAGCTTTATAGAAGCCTTATTAATTTCTTTCCTAAGTTACTAGGCTAGCTTGTAGATTAGGATATAGATATTATAAAAGTAGCCCTTAATTAGAAATCTAAAAAGGGCTATAACCTCTAAATTATCTAACTCCTCTTATCTTATTAGCTTCCTTTATATATTATAAAGGTCTAATAAATATTTTACCTAGGCTAAAGTTATAATAGATAACTCTCTACTATACTAAGTTATTAAGTAATTTATAGATTCTTAGTTTTATTATATATACTATAGGATTATTAGTATAGGCTTATCTTTATTTAATATAAGGTTCCCTTTAAGTCTTATAATACTAAATCCTACTAAGGTATTAATAAGGCTAAATATAATATCTCTTAAGTTAATAGGGGCTAAGTAGGGCGATATAGATAGTTTTATAAACCTAGGGTAGTTAAAATACTTTATAAAATTAGCTAGTTATTATAAGTTATAATCCCTCTTTTACTTCTTATAGTTATTCCTTCTTTCTATATTCTAGATATTTAGATCTTTTAATAATCCTTCCTCTCTATTTAACTCTTTTAGATTAATAGGAATTATTAAACTAGTTTATAAATTAGTATCTATAAGTACTAGTAGGTTAATATCTATCTTATTTAGAGAGGAAACCTCTAGATCTATAAATTAAGGGGTATACTTAGCTATTTAAAATTTAATATCTTCTTAAGCTATCCTTTTCCTAATATCTTTATCTCTTAATTTAAAGTATTAATTATATAGAATTCTATTTACCCTTAGTTAGGTCTAGTATTCCTTAAGAGGTATTTTATTAATAAAAGCCTTTAATAAATAATTAATCTAAGCTTAATACCTTATTTTAAGAAGCTACTTTAGAGGTACTAGGCTTCTAATATATATAAAGAACCTAAGCTAATTAATAAAGTAGAGACTAGAGGCTTATAATAGAGGGTCTATATATCGAAGTTCTACTAGGTATAATTATCTTATTAAAACTTCCTTAGCTTTATAACTTAGTAGAAAGCTCCTAGTAATAAATATTAGAGTTTATAATTATCTTTTAGCTCCTCTCTTTAATTACTAATTATTATAAAACTAGTTTCTCCTATCTTATAAGTTAATTAGTAGACCTATAATAACTACCTTAGTAGACTTAGGCGCTTATAAATAAATAAGGAGTATATTAGGGGACTTAGCTTTAATTT